>JAGDQP010003338.1:27488-92224 GCA_022664845.1 Lepisma saccharinum
TGTTCTGAAAGTACACAACCAGAATAGTATAAATGTGAAATCCTAGCGGTAGACGACAAAGGGTGTAGAAGTTATGAGGGTTTAAAGGTAACAGTATAGTCTATGGAAACACATATGTTTGCCACATACAAGCAATTTCTATTGATTGAAGCCTTTTCAAACAAGCATACGTAATTTATCACACACCCAGAAACACACTATCGCATATATATTAAAAAACAGACTACAAAAAACTTTTATTTCAAGTTGAAACAGGGTATTTTAAGGGAAATCAGTTCACACGTTAAACACTGACAGTGTTTTTGGATTAACAGTCAATGTGCAGATCCGAAAGGATAGCATGAGTCATACAAACACTCTACTTGCAGTGTACACACTTAACAAAATCTATTTTTTCACACTTGAAGCACTTGTCGTCGACGAAGGAGTCAAAGCAGAAGTCATATGGAGAAACCCACGTTCCAGGTTCATCATCATGTTATCCAGCTTTATAAAAATCAAATCAAATCATGTTCCTGAATTGTAGTACCGAGAACTGAAACAACGTGAATGATTGAACCTTCAGAAACTTGTCGCGATGCCAGATTTGGTCCGGCGTCTCCGAAATCATTGTATCAGATACTTTGGATATGGATACTTTGGTGATTAACCTGTAACGTGGATTACTCCACATGACTTCTGCTTTGACTCCATCGTCAACGACAAGTGCTTCAAGTGGGACAAATTAGCTTTTGTTAAGTGTGCACACTGTGAGCAGAGTGTTTTTATCCTTTTGGATCTGCACATTTACTGTTAATCCAAAAAACATTGTCAGCGTTTAACGTGTGAACTGATTTCCCTTAAATTACCCTGTTTCAAGTTGAAATAAAACAGTTTTTTGTGGTCTGCATTTTAATATATAGACAATAGTGTGTTTCTGGGTGTGTGATAAATTAAGTATGCTTGTTTGAAAAGGTGTAGAAATTGCTTGTATGTGTCACATATAAGTTTTTGCATAGACTACACTGTTAGCTTTAAACTCTCATAACTTCTTTACCCTTTGCCGTCTGCCACTAGCATTCCACATTTATACTATTCTGGTTGTGTACTTTCAGAACATATATAGCACGTCTAGATTCCGTGATTGTTAGGAAAGAACGTTTACTTTTGAGTATACTTTGATTGTTTCTTGTATTATGTCAGTTAGTATCTTCTATGTTGTGTTCAGCAGTGTTATACCTCCATAATTTTTACAATCAATTTTATTTCCTTTCTTAAATATGGGGCAGATAACTCCCGTTGTCAAGCTTGCACGCATTCTTTCGGTTATTCAGATTTAGGTGATCAGTTTGAAAATCATATTGGTTATGGTTTGCCCGCCATATTTGATTAGTTATGTTACTATTTAATCTTCTCCTGGTGCATTTTTAGTTTATCTATGCACCCTTTTACTTCTTTTATGGCTGGTGGATGCACTATCTCTTGTTCTGTTTCATTTTTACTTTCTTCTTCTGCGCTTACTGTTTGTTCTCTTACATTTAATAATTCTTCCAAATGCTGAGCTCATCGCTCCAAAATTTCTTCATCTTGACTTAGTAATCTACTCTATGTATCCTTACATCCTGTCATTCTTGGCTGGAATTCTTTTCTTAATCTATTTACTGCACTATAAAACTTCATCCTTTCATTTTGTCCTTTATTTGTCCTATTTCTTCCATCTTCCACTTTAGCTTTCTTTCTTTTTCTTTTTGAACATCCTGTTAGTTTGTCTTCTTACTTCTTGATACCTTTCACAGTTGTGTTTGGTTTCTTTTTCTAAGATTTTCTTCTTAGCACCGTTTTTCTTTTGTGTAATACTTCTATATTCTTTATCAAACCAGTCTTCATTTCTTCCATATTTCCTTTTCTCTATAATTCCTTCCGCTGCTACTTTCAATGCATTCTTCATATTCTTTCAGTCCTTATTTACATCATCTTCATCAATTTCATGCAGTTTAGTCGTCAGTTCCTTTTTGGTATTCTTGCCTTGTTATTGTATCTTTGAGTTTGTCAGTATCCCATTGTTTCCTTTGTGTCTTCTCAATACTCCGTACCTTTGCTATTCTCTCCCTAACTACCGCTTTTACTAGGTAGTGGTCAGAATCACAGTCTGGTCCTCGGGAACTCCTCTAACACTGATTACTGATGATGCATGTCTTATGGATGTTAATACATGGTCTATTTGATTGGCTTCTTCTGTTCCGGGCATCTTTCATGTTCCCTTATGGGTGATGTTATGCGGGAAACATGTGCTCTTTGTGAGCATTTTGTTCCTTGCCGCAAATTTACCCAAATCACGGATGAGATCACGGAAATTGCCCACAAATTATCAACTTATCAATTATGTTAGATAAGAAATTGACTATTCATTGTAGTTTTGGAAATTGGACACGAATATTACAGGGTGAGGCAGAAAGGACGGACGTTTTCTTTAAAAAAAAAAAAAAATATCCGTATTGTTTTTCCAAAACATATTCTATTGACAGATTCGAGTTCTTATTGGAATAGTATTTTACTAAATCAAGTATGGAAAACATCCAGCATGTGGTGTCCGTTATCTCTTATGCATTTGTGAAGACGTTCTTCGAAGTTGGCATCCACTCTTTCCAACATAGCTCTGTCGATTTGGGAGACTTCCACGCGGATAGCTTCCTTCAGGTCTCCCAATGTACGGTGCCTATGCTTGTATACACGTGCCTTGGGGAAACCCCACAAGAAATAATCGCACTTCGGCAGATCAGAGAACCAAGGAGGCCAACGAATGTCCGCAAATCTGGAAATAAGGCGACCAGGGAAGAGAGGGCGAAGAAAGGCTATTGATGCTCTAGCTGTGTGGGCTGCCACCCATCCTGTTGAAACCACACATGGCGAATTGGAATACGTTTTCGTCGTAATCCAGGTAAGAAGAAGTTGTTGATCATCTCCACATAGCGCTCCGGGTTCACGGTAAGAGCATTTCCATTATCACCATCGAAAAAGTGAGGACCAATGATAGCAGTTTTGAATACGGCACACCGAAACGTCAATTTACGGCTGTGCAGCGGTCTTTCCTGTAATTCTTTGGGATTTCAGAAACTCAATAACGACAGTTCTGTTGATTCACATTACAATTGAGATGACAATGAGCTTCATTAGACATGAACAATGGAAGTTGTCAGTATGCTAAAAAAAAATGCTTCCATCTTATGTGTGTAGTTCAGTCACTGTGCATAGTTCCGGAGCTACAGAAATTAAAATAAAATAACAAACAATGAAATGCTAAGACTTCACGAACCTAATGACACCTTGCGCACATCTCTCACTCCACCTAGTGGAGAGTTTTAGCCATTTCAAAAACATCCGTCCTCTCTGCCCCACCCTGTAGTGTAGAAGCAATGTTTCCACACGAACTTTCTGCAGAAGAAAACTTACTTTAGTTAGAGCATTTCTGTACCTGAAAGCCAGAACCGCGTAAGTCACAAATCATTGTTTTCGAAAAAAAAACTTTCTTTTACACAGAAACTAAATGAACAAACTACATAATAACAGACTTATTTTTTTAAAAATAATTTAACATATTTACAACAAGAATCATGCAATCATTATGCGAGGCCTTCCGAATAACTGTACAAAACTGTATTAATCACGTTTTGAACAAAATTGGATTTACGAAGTTCTGTTTCTCAGGTACAGATTTGTTGTAATACAGACGAAATGTAACTTGTATAGATTTTATGTACACTGCAATTGGATATAGGAAAGAAAACATGGTAAACCGATTTCGTAATTTTCGAAACCTCACAAACAAAAAAAAAAAAAAAAACTGTGAAAATCTATATGTTGTTCCGAATAAACATTTTTAGAAACAAATTAAACGAGGAATATGTCATTTAAATCAGAAATAGTGTAATCTCCACAAGGAAGTAAATATTACCTGTCTACAACGTATAAGTATTTATCTCTGGTCAAAATGTAAAGGTAACCTTCTGTTAGATGTTCATATAATTCCCAGTGTTTCACATTTCGGAAATGGATCTACAAAGAACGAACAGAGAACACATGAGATTAGTAAAGAACAAAGCTATGTATTTTCAGGAGTCCATCAGGGCTCTAATTTGGGACCTCTATTTTTTTTATTATGTACATAAATGATCTGTCAGATTAAATAAATATTCCAAGTGTCTAATGTATACAAATGGTGTAAAACCATAACGATATTAGAAACCCCACACGATGTTTTACAGCTGAAAATTGACATTAATGAACTGCATGAATGGGACTTGAGTATCAATATTAAAAATGCACTGCTATGATTTTCTCTAAGACCACTTAACTCGTCAATATAAGTATTCTATAAATAAGGATAAACTTGAGCAGATGTACTCCATTAAGGATCTTGGTGTTATTATCATTTAAAAAGTTATTGGTACATAGTCAAAAATACATACAAAAGACTAATTGATTCCTAATTAGAAATTCTAAATATTTTAATAACATGTATAGTATTAGTGTTTTACAGAAAAGTATGTATCAAGGAGTGAACTTGAATATGCATAAGTGTTTTGGTCACCTAGATATAAATCGCAACAAATTCAGAAGAGGTTTCTGTGGTTTCTGTTATGAAAAACTTCGAACATTGATTTACAGTTCAAAAATACCTTTTAAACTGTTGTTACATTTATTGAATTACGGTAGCTCTAAAAAAGTACACGAAAAATATCTGACCAGATATTTCTATACAAAACTGTAAATGGTATTCTTGATAATGCCACATTCCTATTATAGAATAAACAGATATCAGAAAATGTAATAATCTTCGTTCAAAGAAAAAAGTATAGATGGGAAGCTTCACCGCTGCTTCAACTTTGCTCAATGTTTATACAATGAATTAACAAATCTTAGGACCTTAATTTCAATTTATATTTTACAGCATAATAAAACTCATCCATATGTTCCACTCCATACATTTATCTTTTAACTTCATCGGGCGAATATCCAGTAGAGGTAATGAATAAATGGCTTTGAGGAAGAGTTCACACATGTCTGTATAACTGTTAGATAGATATATATGAACAGTTTGAAATTGTTTCTCTTCTGGTCTTGTATAAAGATCTCAACAACATATCGTTGCTTTCTTCCAATTTGTTGAACGAACACAATTCCTATGTAATTGTCTTCTATCAAAAAGTTGGGCATATATCCCTAAAAATTACTGCAAACACTTCAATGAAACTATATATCCGACTCGAATATTTTCACTATATTTTCGTATTGTATTTTCAATATTATTTTATTTTACCTTCATTTTCGGTACCCATACCAATAAGCAAGTTGTCGGAAACAAAACTTTTTAGGGCACATTTTACTCTACGCGTGTCAATACGTTGTAATTAGTCTGCTCTGAGTTTTTGCTGCAAACTTATTTCTCTTCTTTGCTGGTCTAAATTCTGCAATCTACGATGAATTTCAATTCTGCACGTCTGTGAAAGTAAGCTCTTAGCTGATACTAAACTAATCTATACGGTTCTACAGGGACTACGGGAAGAAAGATGGTACAATCGAAAATTTAGTAGTTGTTTATCAGTTTTCATAATTCTAATGAGGCTGCCCGAATTTACTCAACGCAAATCTTATTACTAAATCATACAATTCATCCCACAGCCCGTTGACAAACATGCAAATGATATTTGCTACATGCTAAATAAAATTTATCTACACCCAGCGAATTTTACAGCGCAGTATGCTACGCTGCAAGACGTAATGTGTGTAGGAGTCTTTAAGCACCCTCTCTGCATTGTAAAAAAATTCCTAAACATGCCTGGAAAACACTAGATAGCCTTAGCTGCTTACATTTCCAGTTCCTTAACTAATAAATGCGCCAGCATTCCGTTTTTCGGGACATTGCGAGTGAAAGAAAAAACAGAGAAGCGAGATTTAAACACGGGTTGTTTAGTTAGAAGCGTCTTACCAACTGTACTAAACTGCAACTCATACGAAAACACTAAATCAGAACAGTATACAGGGGTAGAAATACGTTTGTCAAAAAAAAACTTAAACCAAGTTTTTTGTACGACTTATGCTATATTTTAATCACTTTTCTATTTATCAATTAGGGATCGAAATCTCCATTTATTGTGAATGCTTCCTATTTGTGCAATCAAGATGGCGACAGCAAACACTTGGTCAACATTTGTGTATGTTAGGAAATCAAACTAAAACTGAAAACTGAGACCTTCCAATAAGGTAAAAAAAAAACCTAGGTACTTTTTCGAGAGTTTCAGCCAATAACTTCAACTACTGACATTTCTGTTAAAAATTACAGAATATATAAAGCAACTTTCCCCATTTTTTTAATAGTGTGACTACTGGAGGCAGATGATTCCGAGAGGCCACTGCATGACGCATGATTTTCCTAAACATGTTACGACTTCCAGTGCAGCATACTGTGCTAGCCGGAACATTTAAGAATATAGGAAAAATACGAAGAGAAAAGAAGCAAAGTGAAGGATTATAGAAATATAGAAAGAGATAAGAGAAGTAAAAAGGAGAAAAAGAGAAAGAAAGAGATACTGAAATCTCAGGTTATAGGTTAGCTTTGGTTGAGCAAACGAATTCCTTGTTTCGCTAGGTACAGAAAATAATGTAACACTTTTCAACTCCTTCCGCTTTCATCCTTCTAGCATAAGAGCAAAAATTATTACGCCTACAATAGAAAAGAACTGTTATATAATAGGTACTTACGTCTGGCGTCCATACTTGTTTTGCTTCATAACTTGGCCAAAATAAATATGGTTCTGATCTGTTATATTGTATTCTGCAATCATACCAACCAAGTATCAAATAGAAGATAACGCTGATATCCTGCAATTCATAGAAATATTACAAATTCAATAGAATAACAATCCATTCTGCGTGTATTAAAGTACAAAGTCTATTTTTTGCTTTCCATATATTAACATGATAATCTTCGTTGGCAACTGTAAGGCCAGGAGCTAATATATGATGGAACAGTTCCAACAACTCTCACGTGCGAAACTAAAGAAGCGATTTACACATAGTTATTAGAGTTCTGACTGAACACAAACAATACGATTCTAATTTCCAGCAACACAATGAAGCGATACAGATTGCAGAAATTGCCTTCCAGCGGATTGTACAGAACACACCTCACACCTTAAACACCCTTCCTCAGAAATCTCATTAATATTTCATCAAGAATAGCTGGAATGAACTCGAAAACAGACATTCTGTTGCCTTTAAGACATTCTGCATATTCGTAGCAAACGTTAGCACAGACTTCGACAGTGTTAATAGCACTTACGAAAAGCTCCTCATGTGCCTATTGTGATTGTTCATTCATCATGCGGTGTTACCCTACGCGTGCATAATCTCCTAGCATAACTCATTCTGGGTGGAGAGATTTAATTTTCAGTCAGTGTTCGAAAATTGTTAGACAATTGCTTTAATGTGTAATCTTAATACGTATAGATTGTTGAGATAAGCGAGCCAAACTTTTATGCGTTCACTTTGCACTTAAAAGAAAAATATTCCTCAAAGGTTTCGTATCCGATGATTACCAATCTTCGCAGGGTTGTAGTGTTTCTGCTGGTGAAGGTTCAAAAGGTTTCAGATTGGTGAAACGTCGTATGGCTTTCATGGTAATGGTACTTTAAAGCAAAAACATATTTTCAAACACTACATAATAAGAACGCCTGGTCCGGGTCACTTCAAACTTAGTATAGTAATAGAGTGAAAAAAAACCCTCTATGTTTCGAAATCACCACAATTTGCTCCTTAATACCGTTGGCATAATAACAGAACATAATTCTTAAACATGTATTCTGGCATTATGTACACAATAAATTCGGAAGAGCTGCATTCCGCTCGAAGTGAACGAATATTTCATCTTACGAGAGCGGAAGGAGGGACCACTCTTTTAAAGTGGATTTTATCAGAGGAAAGATGAGAATTTTCCACTTGAAAAAAGACCAGATCTATGGTGGTTCTTTTCCATGCGAACAAAATATTTTTTTTCTAGATGAATTTCCATCTACTTGGATAAAGTTTTCATCATTTGAAGATGATGTAATAAAATGATTTAAAAGTGAAAGGAAGCAAGAGGGAGCATTCATTCATAGGTAATAAGAAAGAAAAGTGCTGTCCTTATGAATGAAAAAGAGTTTTATAAATCTTGACCTCGGTGTGATTTAGCCTGCTACCTTTTGACTAGCGATGCAACGCCTTAAGGTCAGTTTACAATCGACAGCTAAGCTTCTGGCCAGGACTAAGTCGAGGCCAAGTCTCATTTTGCGTACTCTTATTGGCCAAAATATGACTTCATTGGCCTCAACTAAGTCCTGGCCAGAAGCTTAGCCGTCGATTGTAGAACTCACCCTTATCCCCTTTGCTGGCGACCACTTCAAAAGGGGTCTCTTTCCATTCGTTAAATACTTCATAACAATGTTCAAAGATTTCTTGCGTATACCTCACAGCTGACGTTTACCGGAATTTTTTGTCACTAAGAAAAGTTATCAGCTCTTTTATAGTGACGTTTAACTAAACGCGATTAACTTCTAAGTAGAACTTCGTCTGTCGATAACCTTCGCGATAACAAATGATGGAAAACAAACTTGACTAGTTCCCATGATGTATTGTGGACCACTCTAAAAAGATGAGAAATCGTACTTTCAAGTTTGAAGAATGAATTCCATCCGCGAAACATCGGAATCCCATCTCAAAATATCACATTTTTTCGTCCAAAACGAAAACGTTTAGTTAAAATCTACTCTTTTCATTTGAAATTTAATAGTTTTCGATCTTCTGATTTAGTTTGTAGGAATGAATGGTTAGTTCAATTGCAGCCGAACTTGATATAACGATGTAGGAAAATGCTCTTCAGGATTTAACAATATTTAGAATGTTAAAACATTTACCATTTCCATGCTATCTAGACTAATTTAAGTTCTTTAAGGTTAATGTAAAGCAACGATCTCCAACAAAAGATGGCAGCACTACCTCCGTATATGTCTAATGTATTTTCATCGTAGCATTCAATTTCAGTGGTCTTCCTACAAATTCAAGCCTAGAGAGTTCTAACTTTCAGGGAAGAAAGTTCATAACCAATTCAAGAGTTCGATCAATGCCAGTTTTTAATTTCCGTTTTTCGTCATTGTTGAAAACGCTTGATTGTTGTTGTGAGTATCAAACCTGTAATAATGAAGCTCTTTCAACAATGAACAAAAAAGAAAATTAAAAATCGGCATCGGTCATGCTCTTGAATTGGTTATGAACTTTCTTCCCTGAAAGTTAGAAGTCTCTAGGCTTGAATTTGTAGAAGCAGACACAGAAATATACGTAGGTAGTGCTGCCATCTTTTGTTGGAGATCGTTGCTTTACACTGACCTTAAGGTTTTAACCACACAGGAATGTTGAAATATTTAGCGTATCTAGACTAATTTAAGTTTGTGAAACATTAAAATTTAAAAACGTGAACCACTCGATCAGTTCAATTCTGTGCGTATGAGAAAAGATGACTACATTCCAGTGCAGTTGTAGTAGTTTGTATTACGAGAAGAAATAATATTCGATAATTTTATAGACATTACAAAAATTTTCGAAATCGCTACTCACCATTTTATCTTCTCTGACTTCTGATATCGCCATAAAAGAAATTCCTATTTCCAATATTGGTACTGAACCTGAAAAAATAATAAATATATATATATACATTAAATTTGTCTCGTGACAAATGTCCCTTGTTGAGAATAATATTAAACACAGACAAAAGACATGATTTCACACACACACACAGAGAGAGAGAGAGAGAGAGACAAAGAGACAGACCCGATGACAATCGGCAATGAAACAAGATTTTAAAAAATGAAAATGAGCTGCCAGTTTTAGTCACAAGAGGTCACTGAACTGAAATCAGTTTCTCTCTACTTCGATTGAGTCGCTATGCTTCGTGACAGACGGAGAAAGTAAACTTAACAAAGAACAAAATAGTTTGGGAGAGGTTAATAAACAACTGCTACTTGTCTTTACTATTGAAATGCGAAAATATTACCATAAAACGAATTCATTATAAGAACCAACACAGCAATTTTCGGATGACTCAAAAGTTAATCAACCATACTTTGACATGTAGGACAACTCTTTGCAAGCTTATCAGCTCAAGCCTAAAAGGTTTAAACACGATTGAATCAAGCAGCCTCGTTTACAAGAATCAGGGCTAAAATAGCCTTGACAGAACAAAATAGAAAAACATATTATACTTTTATTTTTAAAAAAAACGTTGTCCTGGGTGAAAATCTGTCCCAGGACAACTGGCACAACTAATGGTTGTATATAGTTCAGTCATATGGTCAATATCTCATAAATGTCATGTGAAAAAAGGGGAGTCGATTCAGAAACGTTTTTTTACGTTTCTTATATTATAAAAAGTATAAAAAATCTACAATTGAAAATTAAATCTCATATAATAACTTACTAACCGAGTTCAATTATACTAGCCTTTATAGCAGACGTAAAATAAGTGAGCAAATATTTTTATATAAAACAGTTAATGGAAAATTTGATAACAATCATTTTTTTAGTTTGATTGGTTTTAATATTAAAAGAGCAAATACAAGGCCAAAGTATCATTTTTCATACAGAAAACCAAACACAGAGCAATATAAAAAATCATCGTTATTCAGAATGTGCTCCGAGTACAATAATTTGTGCAACTGTTCTTGTATAGATTTTGCACTAACTTTCTCAGCTTTCGAATATATTTTGAGATCACTTTTTCAGATTCGATTTTTAATATTCTATTTTAATTTTCAATATGCAACATTCAAAAGCATTTCTACATGTTGAGTGATTTGTCCCAAATATTTAAATATTTGCAAATGAGTAAATATATGTATATGTAATGTGTATGTATATATGTGTCTATGTACGTATGCATGTGTGTACATATATATGGATGTGATATGTGTGTATGTATGTGTCTATGTGTGAATAATATGTATGTATGTGTGTATTGTTTGATACACGAACGATGTAATATTTATGGAATTTATTGATGATTTATCTAATGCATGAATGTTGAAATAGTTTTTTTATATGTTTCTCTTTTGTATGAATTATTTCAAGTATTTAAGTCTGTTGGTGTATTAGATTAGAGATTCAAGCTTGTATTTTTGGCATTGCATTTTTTTCTTCTCTTTTTTGTCTTTATATATCGTATACTTTAATTGTAACAGTATAAACCCTCATTAAATGGAGAATGAATTTCTCTGTAGAAGGTAAATAAATAAATAAAAAACAAGTGTAATCTCCATTGAGGGGATCTAACAAAATCCCTGGTATATGTGACAAAAAGTTCACTTATTTTAGCCGTTCCAAAGGTGCACTCAACATGTACAAAAAAGTGTTTCTTTATTTATAGTGTAGCGAAAGACCGGATAAAATGAAAAAAAAAACTTAAAATATTCTAATTCACTCAATGACAATCGTATATATCAATAAATTCTTTTAGAAATCAAATCACTATTATTTAATTTCAACTTTTCGTTTCTACAAGTGATCTTACCCTCATGCTTAGGACCTTCCAGTTTGTTGTAGTCTTTTGGAAGAAATTCATCAATCATTGGAATTCTTGGAGGACCTTTCACCAACACCCCAGCAGCCTCCATTTCCTCAACGCTGGAATCAATAATAATAATAATAATTCTGGTAGCAGTAGTTTTTTTTTAACTTTACGTCTTAATCGAGCGTACAACTAATAACATATTAAATCATATAAGAATGAAAATCCACTTGATTTTAGATGATTATTTGACCTTTTGATAGCAGAACGAGGGACCACTTTTTTAGTGAATCTTCATTGCAGAAAAGATTAGAAATTTCCGCTCCGAAAAGATACGATCTATGGTACTCCATTTCGATCGATGGGAACGTAGACATATCTTTTATTGAATTTCCATCTATTCAAATAAAGTTTCCATCTTTTGAACACGAAAACGACGCAATAAAATGTTAAAAAGTAAAAAAAGATGCAAAAGGGGGCGTTTACTTATAAGTACTAAGAATGACAATTAATTTACTATGAATGAGAAAAAAAATAAAGTTGGAGATTTGTACCGGCCAGCTATCCAACGTTTTAACCCTTCACTTATCCGTCCAACAGCGATAATATACCTTCGAAAGGGTTTCCTTCGTTTCGTCAGGTACTTGAGAATAACGTTCAAATATGTCTTGTACATACAGTATCTTACTCCTGACGCCTTCTGGTATATTTTTGTCACTGAGAAAAAGTTTTCAAGTTTTCTGTCGTCATTTATAACTAAACGCAACGCTATCAACTCCACAATATACTGTAGCTTAGTACTTCGATAACGTTTGCAGCAAAAAAATGGCGGGCGAAGCACAAAGTTGACTAGTAGCCATATTTCATTGTAAGTTTTTTTATCTATTGTGAAAGTTAAGATCATTACTGGAGTGATCGGCTAATGCGGCGAAAGATACACACCACAGCAAACATTTAACCTCGATCATCCACTCTGAGTTTAATCAAATATGGGCCAAATTTTCAGTTGTAACTATTTTTTTACACTTATTATCGCTGTACGGCGCTTTTTTTTAATGGCTTAATACTTGAGATGTGTACGTACCGAACTGTGTATATCAGTGCTGGAAGTGGGTTAGAAAAGGTAATGGAACGCTTGCACCTAGTAGCAGCGATTGAGTCATTTAAATAGTAAATAATATGACTCAATAATAAAAAGGTTGTGGAACGCTAATTCCAAAATGAAAAGGTCAGGAAACGGTGTTCACTTCGTCCCCCGACTTCGAGCTCTGGTGCATATAATAGGACATGCTGTAAATAATATTTACAGGAAAGTGAGGAAATCGCGCCCAGTTCGGAAATGCCGACCATCAAATTACGAATGTGGAATCAACCCTTAATAGCAGTGGTCGAAGTGAGGCGGTATGGTTTTTGAGAGCTAAACGCATACCGTTACTGAAATACATGTTATACGTGTTCTTATATCAATTTCTGATTTGTCTAGGCAAATATTAGGAAAACATACTGTCTCTGTTTCTTTCCCACTTCGAACACTGCTTAATAGTGTCATATCTTACAGCTGTGAGTGGGCATTCAATAGGGAAACAGGAAAAGACTCTTTCCCGGTCTTTTATGTGGAGGAAAATATTTTGAGCTACTGCGTTATAATTCGAATATGATCTTATTGTCACAGTAAGTATTAGTAACAGCTATTTTCTGTATTAGATATTGTTGTGGTTGAACATATTCATATCGAGAGAGTATTTTAATTTCTTCTCACTTCTGAAAAGTGTAAGGTGAAAACGGTAATTTGTCAGCATTATGAAAGAGGAATATTGGCGGCCACTATGGGCGGCATTTCCACAAGCCAGACGATGATGCCTGACAATGTACACAAACGTACTTTCCTTTTTGTTTACTTTGGATAATCTAAATAATCTTTACATTGAGCCGAGAAACAAGTTTGCTACACTTTAGTGAATATTTAACATCGAATAATTACGCATAATGGAAGCTCCTTGGAGATTCAGCGTTTAAAGTACAATTACCACATTGCTGTACACACAACATTGCCTCTAATTCCTGTAATTGACCTAAATAATTAGTTATAATTTTAAAATATTATCTCTTTATGTATCATGTGTAAGAATCGTAATTTACACGTAATCCACTAACATGGGCGGCATTACCCAAACATGGGCGCTATTACCCGAAAACACATAGGGTGCGATTCAAGAACGTGTACTGATTTCTGTGCATTGTTTTTAACAGATCTTCGTCGTATTTGTTAACTGGAGTACTAGACTACAAGTTCATGTTTAATTTATTACAGAAGGATAGAAAACTACGGAGATATTAAACTTTTCCCTTAAGTGGGCGCCGATCCCCCACTTTCCTGTATATTGATTGCAAGAATAAATAATTCAATAAAGAAAACGGGCAACACAACGATAACAAGCGTAGAAAACCGATTTACAACTGAATATTTGTTTCATATTTGATGAAACTGGAAGTGAACGATCGAGATGAATTGTTCCCTCCAATACCTGGTTTCATATAATCATTAAATTTTTAATAGCATCGATCAGTCCATAGTATCATTTTAGATAGGTGTCAATCCAAGATCCTAATACGTCATGGAGGACATTTGTTACAAGATAAGCTTGCAATCGTCTATCTATTGTCCGTAATTATTTAACGTAGTATTTTATCTTAATATATGCGTTTTCGTATCCCGAAATATACACACCAAACTATCATATTATTTTGTACAAAGAAACCTTTGACTTAATATGTCCATTTAAAAAAAATATGACAATTCTGTGTCACATGTATGTTGGGTTAGGCCCAGGGATTCAATTGTAAGCCGATCTCTGGGAGGGCTCTCAATCCAAACATCGTTTCTAACAAGTGCATTCCATCCTACGTAGTTATTAATTCGTAATTAATCAAATATTATTGCACTATTGTCGACAGATGTATTGTGTGCATAATTTATACAGAAACACAAGATCCACGACGTGCGACAACAGTAGTGGATAGGCCCCAGTCTTCCCTAAAAAATCATTGGGTGCACTCAGCCCTCCCGACCTCAGCCTAAATTTAATCCCTGGTTAGGCCTATACACATATAAAAGATTACCACAATTTTTCTTCTTCTTTCATTTGTAAATGTCACTAGTCTTGGTTTCTCGAATCGACATATGAAATTTTGTTTGTGAATGATATTACCTATCTCAAACAATATCCACTAAAATATATAATTCCTAACTGTACGTTACATACCGGTAATCTTTGCTATCATTGCTCAACCAGGTAAAGTAATGGACAACAGTACGTTTTTTGTTTTTTTAAATTCAATTTCTTAGAATTAGATTTAAAACATTTTCGGAATTTTAAGAAACACATAACAGATCATAGTTTGAATTATATTTCAGGAAAGAACTGAATTTATTTATGGCCTTTAGAAATCTATGGACCAGACCGGAATGGGGTAGCGGAAAGGAGAAAGAGTCATACAGGACCTAAGTTGAAGGTACGATCCCGGCGATACGCTGATGTGACAGAAAAAAAAACTCATTGAGGATGGTCAGCCGCTGATATCTTCATTTTCCCTATTTTAATCATATTGTAGAAACTCTTCGACCACTGTACATTCAAACTAACAGAAAATGGCCAATGATACACTTTTGAAAACCGACAAATTATACAAATTATTGCAATAGTAGCGTTATCAATATTGGACACAGTGATTCCGCCAGACATGTGGGGAGTCACCCCTCAAATTCTCACGAACCCCCCCCCCCCAAAAAAAAAAACTTTAATATTGTTATGATCAAAAACACAGAAATCGTGTAAAACTCTATTTATACCCTCGCAATTTTGACTTCACACTCCCGACCTAAGCAGAAAATCCTGGCGGAATCCCTGATTCGACATACATTTAAAATGAAAGTTGCATATGTTCTATTTGCTACGTGTAGTAACCCCATGTTGCCAGATTGGGCAACAGACTTGGATATATTTTTTCTTTGGGTAGTTTTATTTGAAACTGAGTGTGCAATAAATTAAAAAAATCGTCGTATTACCTTGGAACATTACATGGTCCAGCACCTTGACTACGACACTCTTGTGAAACAGAGAGAAACAAAACACACAAGAACATCATCGCAGTTCATATAATTGACGAATTATATCTTATGCGACCGAAAGAATATCGGAGAGAAAAAGTAAAAACTCTTTAAGAAAATTTCAGGAAAAAAAAAGAACAACGAAATAACGAGGCGTGCAGGTAGCCTACAAACGAACTCAATGGAAGATGATGTTTCACACAGTAAGGAATTATTCATGCAAAAAAACATGTTTGTTTCCTGGCAGATTATTATAAATGAATCAGAGCGATGGTGTGCATGTTCAATGTAGTGAGTAAAATCATCTGGGTATAGGAAGAAATGAATGATGTTAGCTCATAGAAAGGATTTTAAAATTGTATTTCGTAATTAATAAAAAAATCATTTGACGTTTTCGTATCTTTAGGTCCAACTAGAAATCCAAGTTTATGGGTTTTCACCTTTTGCCTCTTTCTTCGCAGATGTTGCATAAAACAATTGTTTACTTCTACGGAGAAAAGAAATATGAATGTCATGCAAATTTACCTCAGAAAAGAAGAGGAGTAGGGGGAGCATTTTGGGTTATTATACTTCTATCTTCATAACCTTGCTACGCCATAGGATCGTAACTCGATACAGCTTGGTTTCGACAATTCGAGGAAATGCGATTGGAGTTAAAGATGTCAGAAAACAATATGTTAGACTTGGTTTATACTTAAGTCCTAAAATTCACGTTGTAACAACACATTCTGGGTAAATAGAAGTTTTTCTTTCCTATTCTTTCGGTTATTTTTCATAAATAGCATGCGAAGTTAAGGATTTTTGCTCTAAATTTCAGAATTTACCCCATCTCTGTGACATTATTGTGCAGTAAGGTACGTATGGTTTGATTTCGCGAGTACTATCTATGCTTTAGTGGAAGGGGTTCTTTCAGGGGTGTGTTCTAATTATTTAACAAAGGGCTTGGATCAAATATAAATATTTAACAAAGGGCTCTCGGGAGCCCCCTTTGGCACACCCTTGGGTTCTTCCCATCAAACTAGTTTCAATCTTTGACCGTAGTTAGTCGGGAACCAGGGGGCAGGCTAAATTGGCTAGATTGGAGCAACATTAAAGAAATGAAGCAAGACATACACAAAAGTTCAGGTAGCATGCCGGCTTGTAACAAGGTTGTCAGTCACTTGCTTTAAGCTTATCAAGCTTGATATTGTGTTAAACTTAATAAACAAGCATGAGAAAAACTTGGAACAACACAAGTAGCTTGTTTGAACAACATTGTTCCTAGTTGTTATAAGAAGCCTAATTCAAGTTTCTTAACAACCAGCTATGTGAAGAAGTTTGTTAAACTTGAACTCGATTTGAATTTGCGTTATTTGTACTTCCATCGTCTACGCGCCAAAGTTCTATCACATGAAGGACTGTTTCGCCGTAAGCTAAATTCCCCCTTTACTACAGCAATTTCTTACGATCTGATGAAGTAACAAGTATAAATAGTGAGAGTAGTTCCATGGTGTAGCGACTACAATATCGAATCGGTGTGTCAGTGGTCCTCGGTTCCACTTCCGCCTAAGTCAACATTTTAATATTAAAAAGAAGCTAATATATTTTTCTCCTTTCTTGTATCCAGAAATGCTCTGCTTTTGCTTACTAATTCAAATTCCCTGGAATAGGTAAGGTAAAATCAAGTTAGACTTTTTTATTACATGCGAAGAAAACAATATGCACGCAATTTGAACATTTCACTCAATTCACGGACATCAGGTTAAATTCTTGCCCTGTCAAGACTATTTCAAGTTTGATTCTTGTAAACTAGACTGCTGGATTCAAGCTTATTTAAACTTTTTGGCTTGACTTGCTAAGCTTGCATGAAGTTGCCAGTTGTCGAAGGAAATTCACTTTTGAGTCAGGTCAAAATTACACTCGCGTCTAAGAAGAGCCCACATGGAAACATAATGTTAACAGCACTTTTGCGTATGCCCTGTAAAGGGTATATAATCTTTGTGCCCACCGGTAACCGTGGTCTTTGCCAGTTCGCCCCCTTGCGGCTCACGCCTCCCAGCTGCCTTCGGACGCACCCTGACCCTCTTGCACACCTCGTTTCGATAGATATGCATCCAGCCCTGGTTTATTTATATACATCGAAGCTTTCAGTAGTCTCTATTTGGTAGAACCGTCTGGCCGAGTAATGCCAAAGCAATTATTAATAATAAATCACTACTTTTATTAAATTTATCACGGTATATACATAAAAAAGAAAAAGAGTTAATTTTCTTTAAAAGATAATACGTAAAAGTAACGGCCTACAGGATTCGATCCTGTGACCTCTGGATTAGCTTCCCGATACGTTAACCACCATATTAAGCAGGGAGTTGCGAAACAAGCGCTTGTCGGTGTTACTTATAGTTCAAGGAGCTCTGCGCCTGCGCGAGAGTGGGCAACGCCTTGTTTCCATGTGCTTCCCTTAGATGATAGTAAAATGTACTATGTGGGAGCTAGAGAAGAATTCGACTGACAAACTCTGCAGGTGATTTTCTGAAACTAAAGCAAGAGAAAAAGTTGTTTCTCATTTGTCGACTGTCGTTTCGTTTTCGAGTAAACGGGGGTTCAAGCTTGGAGTCCATAATCGATTTACAATCGTAACTAAAATGAATATTTTGTGATAAATTATAAACAATCCATTATGCCTTATGGAGTTGATTTGTATCAATAATATAAGAAGATAAAATATGATGTCATCATGTTCTCAGTATTGCAAACCCACGAGAAAGATTTTCCTTTTTTTTTTTTTTTCAAATGACACTAGTGTACGTCGGTTGATTCGACATTTGGGAATTATGATAAAATATAAAACAGAATGAACTGTTGCGAACTGTGTTCATTATATCTGGCTAAGTGTTGAGGTTCTGAACATCTCGTATATTTTATAGTTTGTAAAGAGAGACGCTTTGTGCACGTAGAAATTGAGGAGCTCCTTAAGGTCAAAAGAAATGTGTCCAATAATATTGTTTCTCATGGAAAATGAAGTTAAGGAATAAAAAAAATGTATGTAGAGAATATAGTTGAAGGTAGGATGGCAACAGTGAGCCGAAGGAACTGGCCTGTTCCATTTCAATTCAGGCAGGGCATGCACCGGTCAAATCATATATTTTTGTAATTATTTTTCTATAAGCTCTTTATGTAAATTTAAGACACACCTACTTTTCTTCATTTTTCCGAAAAGGATTTTTCTGCCCAAGATATTAATTTCTAAATTTCATTGTTGATATAATTATTAAAGTTCAAAACGTGGTATGCTGCTGTACTATACTTGACAAATCATATCTTTGCAACTAATTTATATAAAGAAGTAATTCTCTTTTATATGGTGGATATTTCTGTGTAGTTTGTGATGTCAAAAGAGTATTTTCATGTCACTTGTACAGAAAGTACGACAACTTTGAAGAAAAATATAAAAGGTGTACAACTTTGCTTCCGACGTTTTCCAAAAGATGGCTGTAGCGGTATGTGGTGGTGAAAAGAAACAGATGTAGACGTCATACAATAAGCTTGGGCATTTGACAACATAACCCCAACGAAACATTAGTCGAATTGTGTCCGCATCGTAATTTCGTAAATTTATTCGCGAGTGAAAATGGCAGTGTACGAGCCAACTTCTCGTCATTTGCGGGAGGTGTTAATTTTCTGTTTCAATATGAAGAAATCTGCGGCTGAGGCTCATCGAATGATCTCAGAAACTTATGGCGAGACCGCTATTAATGAAAGAACGTGTCGTGAGTTATTTCAACGCTTCAAGAACGGTGATTTTGACATCAAAGACCGGCATGGCGGTGGAAGAGAGAAGGTTTTCCAAGATGCAGAATTAGAGACATTACTTCATGAAGACTCGTGTCAAACGCAAGAAGAATTGTCAGGATCATTAGCAGTGACTCAACAAGCCATTTTAAAACGCCTCAAAGCCATGGGAATGATTCAGAAACAAGGACATTGGGTGCTGTACGAGTTGAAGCCGAGAGATGTTAAACGGCGTTTGTTTGCTTGTGAACGGCTGCTTGCAAGGCAAAGACGGAAGGAATTTCTGCATCGCATCGTGACTGGGGACAAAAAATGGGTTCATTACGATAACCCCAAGCGCAGAAAATCATGGGGACCTCTCGGCCATGCTCCCACATCGACGGCCAAACCAATATTCACAGCTCCAAGGTCACGCTCTGTATTTGGTGGGACCAGCTCGGCGTAGTGTATTATGAGCTGCTCAAACTGATTGAAACAATCACAGGCGATCTGTATCGAAAGCAATTAATGCGTTTAAGCCGAGCATTGAAAGACAAACGGCCGCAATACAACGAGAGACACGATAAAGTCATTGTGAAGCATGACAATGCCATCCCCCATGTCGCAAAGTCGGTCAAAACATACTTGGAAACGTTGAAATTGGAAGTCCTACCCCACCCGCCGAATTCTCCAGACATTGCTCCCTCTGACTATCACTTGTTTCGATCAATGGCACACGGCCTGGCTGACCAGCACTTCCGTTCTTATGACGAAGTCAAAAAATGGATCGATACGTGGATCGCCTCAAAAGATGAGCAGTTTTTTCGACGCGGAATTCGCACGCTTCCCGAAAGATGGGAGAAAGTAGTGGCCAACGATGGACAATATTTTGAATCGTAAATATATAACCAGTTTTGACAATAAAGCCTCGAATGTCGAAAAAAAAAACTGCGGAAGCAAAGTTGTACACCTTTTAGAAAATTCCAATATTATTGGAATTTCCTATTTTCTTCAGTAACAAAGAACGTACGGTACTCGTTTAAAACTTTGAGTAACCACTTCTATATACTCGTATATATGTAAAAACTTTGGTAAACTTTATTTTTATAAGCCACTCCAGTAACTTTCTGACTTCAACCCGTCACGATTATCCGTCATGTTCGACTTAAAAATCCATAATCACGGACATCCCTGCCCCAGTCGGGATTCGAACCCGGGACCTTCGAGTCGCTGGCTTAGCACCCTAACCCACACAGCTACCAGGTCGGCACCACACATACTTTGTTTAGATTACTAACATTGTTACGATGGTAAAGATCATAACTCACGAACTAAACTTGGTTATCGTGCTCGTACTACCATTGTCTGTAAAGAAACAGGTTGAGTAAAGAATCTGCTTGTTACACGGGAGAGGATTAAATTATGAAAAATGAATTGCTGTAGCGTAATATTTTGTGGATTAGTTCTGCCATCATTCTTTTATACTTTAAAAGTGATACGCATCGCTGGGATGCTATATGTTTTTTTTTATTATTATTATTTATTTTTATATGGGCCAGTCTAGTAGCTTTGGACTTCGGCCCGTATCGATTCGCCTTTAGCTGTTAAAATTCACATCCATGCCACTGCCGGGACTCGAACCGATAGCCTACGGTCACAGACCGCTTGGCCGGCCTTGGATGCTATATATTTCATAAAGTCACCAAGTGAGATGCGCTTAGATAACTAACATTATTTTATGGATAACTAATCCAAAACATGATGAAATTTATCAATTATTTTACTATATTTTGCAGCAGATGAAGGTGTACCTAAAAATTTTCAACACTTGGACAATAAAAATGAAGATTTCAGTTATCTATAAACTGATGTGCCATTAAACTAGAAAGTACATCGAATGTTTGCAGTTCCTCACCTCGGTAGAAATGGGCGTATCTGCATAACTCATATACTATATAAGGCCTACAAGTATTGCCTCATGGGAGGTAATGAGTGTAGTTAGGAGCCAAGGGAAATGGATCGGATTTCTAGAAGGACAACACACTCCAGTCAGGTGGCCAACGGTCTTGTTTTTTGTTTAGTAAGCACTAGCAAGAATATGTTAATTCCTTATAGATATCAGCAGCACGTTAACAGTGAAGGATCCCACAGTTGGTGTAAGAACGGCCCGCCAGAGACTGATAAGAATGATAAGTCCCTTTACACTGACTTCAAAATTGTGTGATTTTGCACAATTTACCTCCTATGGATCCAAAGCGTCTGTGTGACTTCCTCCGTGTACGTAGCATAGCGTAATGCACCTCCACGTCTGATTGCTTATCCATAACAGCAAGATTTTCTGAAACGCTGTATATAGTGCATCTTCCAGCTGCTCGTTTGTTGGCGTATCGTGTTTTTTTTCCCACTCACCTCCTCTTCCTTGCAGGCCAAGGCAATGGAGCTTGAGATGTTGCTAACCCACGTCCTATTCAGACATTTGAAAAATTTTGGTCCAAGAACCTGCGGGCACTCAGAACATAATGCGCTGGTGCTCCGTTCTGTTGCAACCAAACGGTATGCGATACATTTTACCGTCAACTCTGGAAGCAACCACTCAATGATCATTGTCAGATAAGTTTGCTGTTTAAGACTCGTCGATAAAAATAAGGACCAAGCAGGTTTCGTCTCGAGTGCTAGGTCTCACACTCCGAGGCGCATCAAGAACACAATCCGTAGCACAAGGTTTCTTCTTACGACGTCCCAATATAACGGTGATGGTTTCTCAAAACGAACCTCAGTTGGTCTTTCATCATTTCTGGATTGTTTTTCGGTGATTCCACGTTCATGCACCCATACACAAACCAGGAAATGCTATTCCACAGTGTCCGCCATCATTGTTCACTCAGAAGACTTGTGCGTTTTTTCTGCCACTAGGGGGCAGCATAGTAGTCAGTGGCGCCAGGTATAACTTGGGGAAGGTTGCACGAGGGTAAGGGTGATTGTCCAATGAGATAATTTATTCGTTTTACTTTCATACAACCATACAAAGTAAATTTTTAATAGTTTATTAAAGTGTAAAGGGACTTTCTGCTTACCCTGTATTTATAATGTACTGGAAAAATCCACACACAATTCACAAATAACATGGTTACATCTTGGAAAGGATAATTTTAACGCCATGAGAATAATGTGACATACAAATAAATGAACAATCGTTTTATTTCGTATAAAGCAATGTAATGCATACATGAATAAAGCAAACAAAAAGTTACACTACTTGCAATCGAAGCAAATTATTTACAAAAGAAACAAAAATTACCCCTTAATGAGTAAAACACAAATCTAAAAATTCCTTTCATTCATAGTGTAGTGACGTTTATTTTCTAACAATGGCATTTTATACAACTGTGATGTTACGTACGGCCGCCTTCATTTGGTCTTCTGTCCATAGAAGAAGCAACTAACGTGATCGAATTGAATGCAAACTAGAATCTCCTAAATGTGACTTTACTTAACCTTGCTAAGGAGAAGGGTTCTGAATAAAGAAATGAGAGGGAAAGATATATGTTCCAAGAAACGATATGTTATCTCCGTTGCTACTGAAATACCGGTATTCACCTGGTGTAACTGAGAGAAACCTTGGGTCAGTATTACTGACAACAAAACCCGAACATGCATGCCTCCTCAGTGCCGTTTAGGAGTATGCGTCTATCACAAAGAGGATCCTTTTCTAAACAACCTACTACTCTACAAAACATTCTGTACATGACTACTAATGCTTTGGAAATGCTCACAAACGGATAAATCTCTGGCCCATTCGGCTACCGAGGCTGGCATGACAAATTCGTGTTGCCCCATAATTGCATTTCAAATTAATTCCTTTCCATTACGCATGTCTCATTTTAGACTAACTACTCAAAAGGATTAAGGGATATTCTACAAAATGCACCTTCAAAACATTTTATCATAGACCTCATAATAGTAGTCTATGATTTTATTTCTTTAGGCAATTTTGAATCAAGCCGAATGGATGATTACGGAATTGGTGGAATTAAGAAAGTGGGAGGAAGCGGAAGAATACCGAGAAATCCCATGCACCAGAGGTGAGCGCTCTACCACTGAGCTACAACGCGTTCAAAACAACGATATTATGGAAGACTATCATAAGGTTTCTTCTAGCTCTAAACCAAATATTACTACTGATTGTATTGGTTAAGGTTGAAAAAACGTATTATTTATTACACTAAAGAATTGACTAACCGAAAAGCGCAAAAGTACGCAGAACTCAAAAGCTATATTATTATAAATTATTGGATTCTGCAATACGAACACATTCTCCGCAAAATAACCAGTATGCCAACATACATCGAGACCAAGCAATACTACGGTCCTTCAATGATGATCAAAATCATTGTTTCATTCATATACACCACAAATTTTCGTCAATTTGGTATTCAGGAATCAGTTAATATCCACCAATTCCTAATGACCCGTAAAAAAAAAAAAAAAAAAAAACCTAAGAGAATTATTACACACTTTCAAACGGGGTTACGGTTCACAAGCAAGAGGTGGAATGCAAAATATATTTAACTATACAAAACCAGTTCTAAATGTCAATATTTATCTGAAAATCATAATCTGTTTTTAAACGAGTTACTGCCTTTTACCCCAATATTACCAATCCAAGATAGTGATGTGCTGGTTGCTCCATTTACAGAGACTGAAGTAGAAAACGCATTGTTTGCACTGAATAAAAAAAAGCAGCCACAACAGGATTGAATGACCTTCCAGTGCAATGGTTTTGCAAGTTTAAACCAGTGATTATTCCTCTTTTAAACTATACAATTCCTTTTGGACCAACCTAGCACATAATCCAGAATTTTGGCACGGTCTAACGAATATTAATCCCAAAGCCAAAAAGACAATCAAACTCAGTTCCTACAATTAATGATTTCCGATTGATTATCTTAAGGACCACCGAACAAAAAAAAAAACTTTACTAAAATGTTATATAATAGGTTACGTGAAATAGCTCCCTCTTTATTATCTCCGTACCAAAGTAGCCTTAAAGGTGCTACACCTATTCATTATTTAATATTCAATATCAAAGAACTTATTAGAATTCAGGAGAAAACCAACCAGGATGATGTCGCCATTCTGAGTTTCGATTGCCAAGCGGCATTTCCCAGTGTGTCTCATTCATATCTAATTGCAATCTTGAAGATGATGGCTTTTCCCAAAGAGTTTTTTACAAATGTATGGTGTCTTTCTTGCTCAAAGAACATTTACGCTAAATGTGAATGGCAATCTAACTAGAGTAATAAACGTTAAACGTGGAGTGTGGCAAGGCTGGAATGAATCAGTCTGATCTTAACGCCAATACTGAATTATCTATCCTATCATATAGCAGGCTGGGAATTTCAAGGTGCTACACTCAAACATTTTGCTTATATTGATGATATAACACTTACTATAAGGTCGAAAACTGAACTTGACGAGGTAACTGCCCTATTTCATAAACTCAGAAAGAAGTTGCTGGACTATGAAAGTGTTGGTTGAGGTGGGAGACGGACGTCACGTTAGCTCGTCCCCGGCTAATATTGCAATCCACGTTGAATAAGTTAAAGTGCAGTCTTTTTAAATAATAGCGATACCTTAGCGAATTACCGTTTGCAGTTGAAGAAGTGAGAAAGTTTTTTTTTTTTTTTTTTTTGTTGTTTCTTTGTTATAGAAAAACTCCACAAACTTTTAAAATACAATTCAGCATGGCAATAACTCCACAATTTTTCCGCATAGTTACTTTCAAAGTAGATGCAGTGGAAGTGCACGCCAATATCGCACAGCAATTAGCATTGCAAGAAGAGGAAGTAATTCAAATTGAAATTAGTCAATATTACAAATGCAGTAGTACAGAGAACGCTACAACATACAGGTAAGACAGCAAAAATTTACGTTTCAAAATCATATTTATCATCTCCCAATTGAAAAAGTGGTGGAAGACATTACAACCTTAACGGTTGCATCATAGCCGTTTAGATTTCCTGACCAGTTTTTACAAAAGTACTTTCAAAAATATAGAGAAATACAAAAAAATAGTAAAGGCGAATTTCACTGCCAAATGTTCGTTTAAACAAGCTCACGATGGCAGACGTATCATATTAAACCCAACCATGTGCCAGTACCCAAATTTTCAGCAATATAAGGTGCAGATTTTCACCAGTGAAAGTAAATTACCATGTGCACAATGTGGTAGTGTTCAGCATAGGGAGTGTAACCCAACAATAGCAGTGCCGTCCAAGGTTAGGTCACCAATGAACACTAGGGCAAGCATAAACGATATTTTGGACTTTTCTGAACTGACTTTTTCGACTTTAGCCAGCCAGATCAAGGTCCCTTAGTGACATGGAACATGTCATGGGGGAATCCTACTACAATCATCAAGACTCCAAGTACCCACGAATCGCAAAGTGTGTGCAAGCAGCAAGTAGAGTGGTCCAACGATCAGTCCAAAATACGACCCCAAACAATCAACACCAGTCTTTTGAATACAAAACTCTGACTTTGCAGTTTCGAGTACTTCGCCGCCTGCGATCATCCTAGTACCTCGTACACAGTGATTCCCAGGTTCTCATTAACGAATTAGGACAATCAGCTAGGATTAATGATACGATGATATATGATCAATCCTCCACTACCAGTGACATGGATACTGATGCTTCTGACAGTAAAGACGCTAATAATATGGCTATGTCAGCGGTAACCAGTGTTGTGACACAGGGGAGATCAAATGACCTTAAAAAAAACGCAAAAAAAAAAATCCAAAAAACCAAAACATGTTTACGGTGAACAAAGTCAAATATAGTGTTAAATTTCCTTTGCAACCAGTCTTCTAGGTCTGCTCTCATTTGGTATTGTGTAATTTTATCATTAGTTAAATCAACTTGAGTCCACGAGATTATCCATGGAGCGCTGTAACAGAATCTTGGTTGGGGGTATGGATGTGTGCTTCCATAATACAAACATGTGGTATTGGAACATTTAATGTAGCGGGAACTGCGTGCGCAACATCCTGGTTGTATATCGAACATCAATGTAAACAACTCAATGTAGACATTTTAAATATTACGGTAACTGTTAATATTTATGCTAGTTTTAAGGCCTATGATGTCATTAATAATTTAAACCCTCTAGACACGAGAGGAACAGGTTTTTTTGTACCGTTCCGATATAATTTTGAATTCAATCCAACTACATCATAGTGGACGTATTATTATAGGAAAATTAGGTTATCTTAATATAATGGGGGTATATGCTAAAAGTGCCGTCCAAATTAGTAAACAAAGACATGAGGTGCTGTTAATGGACTTAGCGGAAATTATTACACGTTTCGAAAGAGAACCGTTACTGGTAATGGGTGACATAAATATGTATGCGAATCAAATAGATAGTACCTCAAATCTACCGCCTAGTAAAGTCTATCAACAATTTTTAAAAGTCCATTAGTTATCAGACGTCTAGACCATGTTGCATCCGAAGATGCCCGGACACAGTTTTTTTCATGCGGGAGGTTCCAGTAAAATCGACGTCATTTTAGTTAATAATTTAATGAAACCTTACATAACTCGTATCCAGCTCACCAAATTGGCAGTGTCCGATCATGCAGTGGTTTGCGCCTATATGACTTTGCCCGCTACTAAATTCCTTCGATCGAGTGATAATTGGCAATGTGACCAGAATCTACTACAGAACGCAGAATATCTCCAGGAAATAAATCTCTTGATATGTCAGCATCAAAAACAGGTTTATGACACCAGTAAGATGACCAGCATAGAACATTGAAAAAAAAACCTCATTTATATTACAAAGGGTTTTATGCAACATAAGACGACTTAATTCCGAAAACAAGAATATTATTATAATAACTTACTTCAGACAACGATACAACAACAGGCAACCCTGGAACAATCGACTTCCGGAAATCCACAAATTCCCAGCGGTTCTGACAATAATTCATGCACAGAAAATGAAAAATAAACTTAATTACATCTCAAACCTGCAGAAATTGAGGATCACTGAACCTCCAACGATTCAACATCTTTTGGTAGCTCGCAAACGGCAAAGTAAAAAAAATTGATAAAATCGTTTCAAGATCAACAACACCTTAGGATATATCATGGCGCAGATGTTGCTTCGGCTATATATCGAGCTTACAATGAAAAATTTCAGTGCGCAACCATTTCTACTGACATTAAGTTATTATTAAATGATCTACGGTATAGAACCTTTCATTCCTTTATTGCCAACTCCAGATCGAGAAATGTTGCAACAACCTTTTCAATCTGAAGAAGTAATGACCGCGTTACAACTTAATCAGCATGCAGCGGCGTGCTCCGATGGATTCAATACTAGTTGGTATCAATGTTTTAGATAGTCATTGGTGCCTATTTTAACTGGCATGTATAATTCCTGATGGTCTGGACATATCCTTCAAAACGATCTCGTACTGGGCTTGGGGATATTAATTCGCAACCCTTACAAAGCTTCTTCGAACGACGTAACTATGAACGCTTTTAGATTTATAACTCTTTATCAACACAGAACAAAAATTGCTCATGAAAGTTCTTACCAATCGTTTGTTTAAGGTTAGCAAATCTATTTTAAATGACTGTCGAAGTGGTATACAAAATTCCACTCCCATCTACGAGGTTCTCATTACTATAAAAGAAATGATCCGTATGCAAAAGGTTTTCCAATATGAAGACGTGGATTTACTTAGTCTTGACTGTGAAGCTGCGTTTCATAATATCAACCATGAATATCTGATAGGGTGATTTCCATGGAATTTTTTCTATTGTTGAACAAGTTAAAATCCTTGGTATATCCTGGACGAAAAATCTGCGCGATGCTCCATTTTTAAATGCAAAACGTTTAGTTAAAAATATTATAAGTGGAACTTAAATTTCAAGGTATATTTGTAACTCTGCGTGCTAGAGTTTATATATTAAGTAAATTATATTATTACTTACCAATATGGTGAGAAAAGTGTGGACACTAGTGATCCTAGTCAACGTCCGTTATCCAACAAGTGCGAAACACTTGACCTACAGCAGCCTCCTGATTGGTCCAAAACTTTGACCCCTTGTACTGAGCAATCTGCTGTTCTACCCGATTAATCCACAACTTTTACAAAGTGAACACCTACCGACTATAACTGCTTCTCCCTCTGCTCTGCTTGTGGTGTCTTCCCACGACGTTCAGAATATTTCTAACCAAGAAACTGTGATCACAGAGGGTGTTATTGAGTTAATCCACCCCAAGCACAGTGTAACGGTACCATTTTCCGACCATCTACCCTTGAAACCTGCTAGGAAAATTTCCTGTGTCTGGTGCTTTACCAGCTCCGTTTCCAAAAGGAGCCTCCCTCCACTTCTTACGCAACTAAATTAGTGTCACCTACCTATACGAGTGGACACGCCTCACTACGAAATACGATAAGCCAACCCCTTCTGACAAGCACAAATTAAACTGTGAACCGACCTAACTATAGTGCGGGTAAACAATTTACATTTCTGTTTACGACAAGGACCTAGTGACATACAGCATATATTATGTGGCTACAAGCCTAAGTGTTAACCTTTATTAATATTATTGAACCAAATATATACTTTTTCTGCCACTATGTTGTATATCAAAGTTATACTGTGTTTTTCTTTAATCTCTGTATTACTACCGTCTTTCTTGACTGTAGCTAATCCATTCATGCAACACTTCGGTTTTGCTACGTTCAATGTTGAATCTTCTACCAAGACAACCAATTGGAAAAAACATTACGGGACAATAATATTGACGTTGCCGTTACAACTGAAACCCTGGAATACATTCATGATTCCATGTATTATGTTTTCGATAACAATTTCATGCCTCATGAAACACGAAGAGTGGGTATGCTCTATCGAGCAGATTTAAATATTACTAACATTCGTACACATTATAGTGGGAGAATTATTCTTACTAAATGTGGCAATGTTGCAATTATTGGTGTCTATGCAAAAAGTGGTGCACTTTACAACAAACATAGGACCGAGGAATTTTTGTTCCATATTGCCCAGATCTTACAACAAATTAGTCATCTCCCTACTCTACTACTTGGTGATTTCAATATGTTTTTACAAAAAAAAATTGATAGCACTTCAAATAGTTCCCCAAATAACACTTTTGCTGAATTTATTAAGACCTATCAGATGTGTGACATATGGCGCTATTTTTATCCAACTGACCCAGGTCACATTTTTGTCCATAGTAACGGTTCTAGTCGTTTAGACATGATTTTTGTCAATCAGTTAATGCTTCCTAATGTGCTTCGAATTAATAAAATGAACCTCCCCTGGTCACACCACTCTATGCTATTTATTCAATGTCATTTTCCTCAACAAAAATTTTTAAAAACTCAATATATCTGGCGTTTCAATTCTCAACATTTGTCCGATAAGGAATATATCTGTCATATTCAACATATACTCCGGCAAGTTCAGCATGATTGTAATATTAATGTTATCATACTTAAAACTGATATGTGGATCAAATTTAGACACTGCGAGACAAAAAGCTTCAATGAAACGATAGCAACAATTCTATTATTATAAATTGCTGGATTTAGCAGTTCAAAAACATCTTCCCACGTCAAATAATCTACCTGCTGTGCACAAATATCAGGCTATTTTGCGCCGATTAAATTTAGAACAAAATAAGCGCTACTTATATACTAATCAATTCTGTAAACTAGGTATCACTGAGCCTCCCAATTTGCAACAATATCTCAAACATACACAGCAACAAAACACTATCGTCATTCCGGGGATGCGGCGTTGGACCAACACTTCGTACCACCAACAGCCTCTCAAGCAGCAAGAACCGGCGTACGACCAACACCCCAGGGCAAAAATCTGTGTTGGTCGAACGCGGTGTTGGTCCAACGCCGGTACTTCGAAGTGTTGGTCTCATGCCGGTGTTGGTCCAACGCAGTGTTGGTTCTACGCAGGTGCCCAAAAAAATAATTTAAGATCATATTTTTTATTATATTTTTAGGTTTTATATATCTGGGGCGTTGTCAATTTTATTGTTGGTCCAACGCCGTGTTGGTTGAACGCCGTGTTGGTCCAACGCCGTGTTGGTCAAACGCCGTGTTGGTTCAACGACGTGTTGGTCCTACGCATGTAACCCGTCATTCCAACATATAAAAATGCTAAGGGCCAAATATTCTGTCAGACTGAAGTTCTTTCGGCCATGGAAACAGACATACGCCTTCAATACCAGCAACCTTACATCTCCCATCTATTTCCTGACGCTATGGACAAATTAAGGGCATTTACTTCTCAAATAAACAACAGTTATCCTTATCCCAACCTTTTACTGAAAATGAGGTTCGAGTAGCATTACATCAATTGAATCCACATGCCGCTTCAGGCATCAATGACTTTCCTGTCATCTGGTATCACACTTTTAAAGATTTGCTCATTCTCCTTTTAACGCAATTATACAACACCTTCTGGTCACATCATCCATGCCATCCTGATTTTTGGTTAGGCATGGGCATTTTGTTGAAAAAAAAAAAAACTTAATACCAAAGATGTTCCATCCTTAAATGACTTCAGACTAATAACTTTAATGCGTATAGAGCAGAAAATCTTCACAAAAATGATTTTTACAAGACTAACCATGGTACTTCCCCACCTTTTGACTCCTTTGCAAAGTGGTTTAAGGGACACGTTCCCTATCCATGAGATCCTCATGAATATCAAAGAATTCATTCGTATTCAACACGATCACCCACAACTTAATGTTGCCTTATTAGGCCTGGACTGCACTGCAGCGTTCCCTATCCTTCATCATTGTCGGGAGTTTTCTTCCAAAACAGTGTTGTTTTTTCTTTGCCCACAGATGGCACTGAGATGTTTTTTCTCAAGTAGTGAGAGATTTTGGTCTTTCACCCCAAGAAGGACTCCCGTGGGGAGAGAGAGAGAGAGAAAAAAAAAGAAGTCTTCCGAATGTAGAACGAGAAGGGTCTGTGAGGTCCAGCAGTGAGTGACCAGAGACACAGTGCGCGGGTGTTAGTTGTGTAATAACATTACAATGTACACATAAACAATGTGAGCAATCATCGTTCTTATCATATGAACATCATTATAGCGATCACACGTTGACTCGAGTGCTACGAATATAGTTCAATATAAGATTCGATCGGGAGAAAGACAGTGTTATTTTGTGTAATCAGTGTTCTTACGAACAAGCAACAAAACTAACAATTATATTTAATCGATCAATAACAGATTTCATTATCAGACATCATTCTTAACAACTGTTATTCCATATATCTTTCTTTATTATGTAATATTTAATTCTGTCATTAAATCGCATTAATCAAGCAATCGTGTATCCGTGGATGCGAATCTCCTATGTGATCTACGGTCTATTAAATTTTAATAGTGGTCCTCCGATATTTTTACAATCAAACACACACACCAACAATCATACTTACATCCTTTCGATCCTTGAACTAATGGGCTTTCCTGAACCATTTCTTTTCCTGTATGGTAACTTTGTCACAGCGTACCTGCCAAATCAACATAAATGGAGCGTTAATTAAAAGCATACCTTTTAAACGAGGTGTTTGGCAAGGATCCCACGAGGCAGCTGCAATATATAGTATTGTTTTAGTACCCATACTAAATTATTTCGCATCACAATTACAAGGCTGGTATTTTAAAAGTATCAAACTACAGTACTACTCTTATTTTGATGACTTACATTTAGTGGTACGCACTTCTCATGAACTGAAATTAGTTGTAGATATCTTCACTACATGAACTGAAATTGCTGGTTTAAAACTTAATCAACGAAAATCACAACTATTATCTTGTCTAGTACTTGTACGGAATTTTTTTTTTTCCCCTAATGTTAACCAACTAAAATTATTAGGTAAAGTCTGGAGTACTTCTGTCCGTCAATCACAGTTCTTGACTGTGGAAACAATTATACCCAGGATTCTTTCTGATCTTATTAAATATAAACGGGGTTTTCTCCACTCTCCGTGCCCTCACTCTCAATATATACGTCTATAGTAAAATATACTTTTTCCTTCAAATCTTTCCGTTGCCAAAAGCCCACTATGCAAAATTGTTAAAATACTCGGGATACTTTCCGTGGAATGGACATATTCTCAAACTCGCACGTAATAAAAACTATACCTCTCCTATCAGTTAGGAGGACTCCAACTTAAGAATATATATTATCAAGGTCTAGCTTTACGTACTCAACGTATAATTAATTGTTTAGTGCATGAACATCAATTTTATAAAATGCTTGTAAGAACTATCGATGACACACCACCTGTAAATGTCAAACCTTGGTCTCACGCTGCACTAGAATTAGAAGATACACTTCTCAATTTAACTTATGCTGTTATGCAACAAGAACATGCTATAGACTGGAACGTTGCCCAGTGGTGTAAGTACTATTTGAATGTTCACATTACTGTTCCTTTGCAGAAACAACAATCAAAAACTCAAGTCTCTTACTATTTGGAACAATCTATACGTAGTTACAGACAACCCATAGGCAACGCATACTTGGATTTGTTTACTTCATAATCTTATTCCACATCAGGAACGTTCCCACATAGCAAAATGACGTCCCAGGTATATCTGACGGATCTCCTGGCAGGATATCGGGACGTCTGTAGGACGTCCTGTTTATGTCCCGTTTACATCCATGGGACGTATAGTTATAATTAATCCTTCGTATAACTATACGAAGGCATATCCTTCGTATAGTTATAATTAATTAAATAATAATAATAGTAAGGTCGATTTAATTTATAGAAATTCCAGGTAGGTAATCCCGCACGGCTTTCCGGGGGACGTCCATACGGGATGAACTGTTTGTATTGCCCACAGAGTTATCCCACGGACGTCCTTAGGACATCGCTATGGGATCAGGACCAGTCTGACGGTAATGGGATCTAAATGGGACGTACTCTGCTATGTGGGTTTGTGTCAACTCAACATTATTAATTATAATAAATGCACGCCACACTATCAATTTTACAATCGTACCAAAAATACATTTTTAACCTGGCTTCTTCTCAATTGTATCCAGTACATTACTGCGGTCGATGCTTCTGCAAACATTCTCATCTATAAACAACGCCTATTCTATAATTTACAATGTTATAACACTTGCCATCATCGTATTTTTTAACAATTACCAGCGTTTCTTTCTCTAACCTAGTTTTTTTATTCGGTTCGGTTTTTCAATATTTTGTTAAATATGTAGCAACAAATGTGATAAATACTACTACTATGTATATATAAATTGTATTCATTGTAAATTTTTTTCAATAGTTTATTTGTCAGCTGTGTAGATTTTTGTTTCCTAATCATTGTTTTCGACTAAGATCAGTTTTGGTTAGGTTCTTTGTAATGATATATATTCATATGGGCTCTAGTTTCAGAGATACGCTCAGCGGAGTAGTAAACTTACAAGTATTTTTGTAGCATCGTTACAGTTCATTACTTGTTATTATATGTTTATATTAATGTAATTTATATATCTTTGTTACAATTTTCAAAATAAATAGATTACAAAAAAATGGCCTATGCTCAAAAGACCAGCAGCTTCAGTTCACAAATACATAGTTTGTTTTTTTTATTTGGTATGGTTATTCATACAGAATGAATCGTAACATCTTGTACTTGCCTCATGCAATGGATGGATTAAATTTGAAACATTTTGAAATACAAAGTATTGCATTGCAGCCACATCGACTTTCAAAAAATTTAACGGAAGCACAGATCAGTGATGCCTTTTACCAAATTATACAATATTTTATAGAGCCAACATCGCCTATTGACATCCAACTGTGGAAGGCTTGTAAATATCATTTATGCCTGTCTTAATGAGCAGGAACCAATCGAGTGGCACGTCAAGAAATGGTATGAATATATCATGAATACTAGTTTTAACAAACAATACGTGCAATTATAAGCAACGTACCGCAGCACACGGATGGAAAAATGTCAACAGTATCCGCTCGCTACAAACCTATGGTATTCTTATGTTCATAATATCTTGCCTACACGTGAAAAAAAAGGCGATGCCACATGTGACAGGTGTGAACAAATTGATGATCAACTTCATTATCTTTCAAAATGCGCTCAAAGAGTAAAGATCTTGAAAATGGGGCTGTCATAGCGCAATGATATCTGGATGAGATTCTGCGTACGTAGGAGCAGTTAGCGAAAACTTCGTTTTTATGGCCGATAATGCTCGCTCACATCGACCAAACGTTGTGGTGGTTTGATGAAATGGAAATCATACCAATGGACAGCGAGCGCACTACGTTCTCCGGACTCCAATCCCACTGAACACACGTGGAATGCATGAGGAAGACATGTTGCTGTACAAAATCCGCCCACGTTGTGCAATTTCTGAACTGCAACATGCTCGCAGAGAGGAATGTGATCTTCACACGAAGAGATTGATTCACGCCACGTTAGCTGTTTATGGTAATCATACGCATTATTGAACCTCGTTGCCATTCCTTGGAAACACCTGTGGTGTGTCGACATGTCTATACTACTTCTTCGAACACAAACGCTGTCGTTACATCTCTCCACTGCACGTAAATGTCTCAGAAATTAGAACAATAAATGTATCCTGGTAATGCGTTTGGTTTCTTTTCTTCCAATGCCACAGCCGCCATCTACACGCACTTGTACGAGATTTTCACTGATTCATCTTTCGAAGCTACATTCTATGGAATATCCATTAATATTTTGAACAGTGTATCTTCCGGGTGTACAATAGCCATCAAACATAGCCTCCTGGATGGCCTAGTCAGTAGAATCGAGAGGAGTCCCGGGTTCGATTCCCACTGGTGGCTCAAAATTTCGGTATAGATCCCTAAGAGCAACTGAGCTCGAAAATCAGTCACACGGCTACGGAGAGAGAGGTTACGCCCGTAACCCTATATTGAAATGTAATACAGTTCGTCTGACACGTCAGGGCCCATGGAGCTGTCAGGCCGCCCAGTTTCATTTAGTTTACTGTTTTATTCAAATGTCTTCTCCAATAAAATCAGAGAACTCGGAGGTCGGTCAATTCGCAAGTCCACAAGACCGTAAAATGTTGATTTAATGATTGATAAGAGTCCTGTGCTTATCGTATTTCGAAATTGAAACGAATTTCCGAATGTCCGATTCTGTCATGTTTATACGTAATTCATTTATATATACTGCGTGTTTATGAACTACATGGACCAACTTCAGGAGGTGATTCCTCACATAAAAACAGACATATGGAAAGCAACTATTTAAATAATTTTATACTGTCCTTCTTATCAACAGAGAAATCACTCAATAAGTACTTTTCACCTTTCTTCGGAAGACTTCTTCAAGGATCGATTATTATTATTATTATTATTATTATTATTATTATATGGAAATGTGTTCTAGGTCCCTTGATGGCAAAGCTATAGGAAAAGGAACCGTCTATTCCCGCTCATGGTGTCAGAGTCCAGAAATAATTAAATGTCAGGAACTACAAGGTGCAGAGAGATGCTTGAGGTGCCGTTGGAAAGATCTTGACTAGATTAGCTCAGAGCCCCTGAAACCATCCTGATTGGTGCAGTGTTGCCAGCCCAATTTAAAAAAAGTTTAAATACCTTCCATTCAGTTAGACCTAGCTGCGCCAAACGTGGCATAAACATTATCAGACACAAAACAAAAACACCGAGAGGGCCTACGTTGCCAAGCAACCCACTTACCAGTGTTGACAGCCTATTTTCTATAAAATTACCACATTGCTTCCATTACTTTAGTCATAGCAGTACCAAACTTGGTATAAACATTGTTTGACACAATACGAACATACTGCGTATGTTCCCGTTCCCCAGAAACCCCGTTGTCAGTGTTGCCAGTCCGTGTCAAAAATATAGCTCATTAACCATAAGGGACAGAGGCAAGTATGAGGTGTCACTCAAAAGGCCTTAGATAGATTAGCTCGGAGCCGCTGAAACAGTCTTGATTGGTGTAGTTGTTCAGTGTTGCCAGCATTTATTTTTTTTAAGTCAATTATTTAAATTCCTTCCATTGAGCTACACCTAGCTGCGCCAAACTTGGCATAAACATTCTTCGACACAAGTATTGTGGATTTTCCCGAACTGCAGTTGTCAGTCTGCTTTAGAAGAAATAATCGTTGCGTGGCTAAAATGCTATCGAGGGACCGGAGCCTTTGCGATTGTTAGTAAAATCACAGGTCTAACTTGTTTAAATGAAGAGATACTAATTTCATATTTGATTCAGAGATCTTGATTCATCTGGCAGTTTCTAATATGGTGACCCTGAAAGCGGCACGTCCTTTCATTTAGTTAGCTTTTCCCTTTTGTTACGAATATCAAAACAATTAATCTACGACCAAGAAACATCTCTTGTGGCATACACAAATCGAATGAGTAACAAAATCGATGTTTCCTGTTTTTTTTTTTTTTTTTTAATAGTAATTTTTAACTGAATGAATTCCTAACATCTTAAGCGACCTAGTGAGTTTCTAAGGATGGGATGGCCTTTTTTGGTGAAGTGGACTCAGAACAATTCCGTTCAGATTAATGCCGGAGGGAATTGAACCCGTGACCAAGGGGGGCCAGAAAGCAAATTCTCTTTCACGTAGAATATGAAAAATCCTGGTACGATTAGTTTCGATGAAGTTTCCCATTTCATAAAACGAATACCTACCACAGAAAGGTGAGTAAACAAACAAAAAAAAAAAGTTATTGTTTTTTTCAAGATATTTAAGTTTCTATTATGTGGATAAGGAATACATTTTTTTACATACACAAACAAAAAAAGGGTCAAATTTCGCCTCTGCTGCGTGATAATTACAATATAGGCAAACACTGGGCACAAAGAGGTTGTGAATCATTACTTACTGTAGAGTATAAGAAATTAACACTTTTACACCCATATTAACGTTTAAAATCTGATAAGTTCTTCTTCCTAGTAACGAACGTAAAAAAGGTGAAAGAAAAGTTTTTTTCTATGGAATAAGCAGATAGGTAACAAGAAGAGTCTACGAACAGGTTGCATCGTAACTTTCGCTGCCAGATGGCAGATCGGTACCAACGCGTCATCAGGTATGCTGAACACTCACTGGTACAGCTCGTAGATAAAGTCTGGACTAGTTGGTTGCAAGAAGAGAGACACAAAGTGAAGGCCTTTCTCAGGTCTACAGATTTTTTAATATTGTATCCACAAATTAATTTAAGCTTAGAAATTATCCCTGTCCCACTAAAAAAAACAAGTAGCTTTTATTAGTAGAGCTAGGATTTTTATGTAATTAACTAATTACATATCAGTGTAAAAAACCCTTCGGGGTAAAGAGAAGAGTGACGCAAGAATTCTACTCACAAAAGAAGTGATATCCATTTTGCGAATTACTTTCTTTGTGTCACTCTGACGGAAGTGTTTCCTTTGTAATAAAATTAGGAGATTTAGTATCCTTCCGCCATAGTGACACAAACAAAGTAACTCGTAAAATGGATATCACTTCTTTTGGTGTTGCGTCACTTTTCTCTTTACCCCGAAGGGGTTTTTAATATCACTTCTTTTGTACGGCTGCCTATTAAAAACCGTGCATAGTCTTCATACAAAGGCCGTATCTCGAAAACGGTAACTCCTATCAACAAAATAAGCTTCGATTTGCCCCAACTTGTTGATGTCCGCAATTGATCTCCAAAACCTCCCGGTACCACTATTTTGGGGCTAAAACAAAAAGACAGACAAACTTTTTTATCATTTCTGAAAATTTTGTGATTCGGCTAAAAACGTCATAACTTTTGAACTCCTTCGTCGATTTTGACGCGTGATACACCGTTTGAAAGGTATTGAAGCGTAGCTTAAGATTCCGAAAGTTTCGCCCGCCTATATGGTCTGGGGTCAGTGCTATCATCAGAAATATGAAATTTTGAATTCTTTTTTTTTCGCACCGCCCTAGGGGGTCCCAGAAAGGTCCTACCGACACATTTTTTTTTCCTGTGTCTTAGTATGGAAAAGAGCTCTCAAATGCAAGTTCAAGCATCAAAATCGGGCTTATAGTTCGCTAGATCCGAAACTAGCTGTAAACATAGTGTGCCACTAACAATGTCCTTTGCCAGCGTCACTCGAAGAACTGTCGTTCTTCATGATTCTATTTGCAGTCATGTAGAACGCAAGAAACGTTCATGAACTGTATCAATACATTTGAATTTTATTTTACATATTTTGTGTTGATTTTACATAAACCTACGTATTTTCCAATTTTCTTTCTGAACTTGTGCTTTTCGACTACATACGAAAAATATCCAACGGGGGAGAGCGATCAAGATTGCTAGCATATACAGGGTACTGCAAAACAACAAAACTACCTCACGAAATTCCTGACATGAAAAAAAAAAAAGAGGTACAGACCATCGAGGATGCACAAATGCATCGTTTCGGCGATATAGGCTGCCGATTTTCACCACACAACTTTTATCCTTTCTGATCGGCGGTAATCTATGACCGTAGAAAATATGGCAAAATACCTGATAGTGAATGATCAGAATCTTAATTAGATCATTATTTTATGTATGAAAAGATAAGCAAGTGTTAATGTTTATCCCTGCAATAAATATTTGGTTTATTTAATACTACATATTTCATTAGTTTTTGTTAAATATTTATGTATATACTTCACAATATGATACTACATAAAAATCCTAGCTCTATTTATAAGGAAGCACCAGTTCTTTTTCTTCTAATTCAATATGTTTTTATCTGTAGTACCTACCCTTCCCGTCTAGAGAGAGGCTGAAGCGCATTGTTTTCTTTTCTCCCACCCCTCCCTTCAACCAGTTGTGAAGATTTTCCAGTGTAGTTGTGACCTTTACTGTAAAAGGCTAAGAAAATTAAGACGCTTGTTAAATAAACTAGAACGCTTCTGTGGTTCATGAAGACTGCATAAAGATTCGTGATATTTTCACGTCTTGGTGTCTGTTAAATAGTTCTATTTTATTTCACAGGATAAGAACTAGCATAGCTATTGCGAGGTGATTCAGAAATATATATATATATTTTTCCCTCGTCTGATTTAGAACATTTTTGTGGTGAATAAAGACTACGCAACATTAAGTGATGCTTTCAAGTCGTAGTGTTTGGTAAATTGTGTTTTATTTTACGGAATTAAAAAACAACAACTCAAGTGAAGTACAATCAACATAATTCTGTCTTTAATTCTCTCATCCATTCGCCCAGCACTCGAACTGTTAACGGCCGCTACTTCGAAAATAAATTGAGGTATTTTGTTTTCTTATATGCGTAATAATTTGATGTGTCTGAGGTTGGTGGGTAAAAATGTCACATAGACGTTTGTGCGCGCATACGCCTCAATTGTAGCTCAATACTCTCGGAATAGATTTTCCATGACTGTACATAGGTTTTGACTAAAAGATGACCTCAAACATACTCAACCAAACGACTGCTGTTTTACACAACAGGAAATATAAGTAATAGCACGAAATCACATTTTACATCTCCTTCGCCCCTTGTAGGCTAAAATAAGCACAGGCCCGACCCCCTTCTCTTGTGCTTAGTAAGACTTGTCAAATTTCTTATTGTTATTTAGCAGTAAAAAATAAAAGTTTATATATTTTAAATCTACACATGTTTTAAGTGAATCTTACCTAAGCATTGCCTTGATCCCCCTTGAACGATCTCTCAGACTTGTTTCGGTTTTTGATGTCGATGAACTAACTGTTTTTGATTGTTTACATAGCTCAAAGTAAAAAGAAAAGGAGAATTTATTTCTTCTGTACACAATTTGCCTTGTTTTACGTTTTAAATACTGTGAGAGCAGAAGGAACCAAAAATTATGACCAGTTAAACGTTACTGTATTGCGTGCGGTAACAGCAGAAGACCAGCGACGTTTTCCCGCCTGTTCTCCCATTGGCTGAGCGTTACGCTACCACCTAACCTAACTACATCACCCATCTGAAGGATGACGTCTCTTGGCGAACACTTCCGGGAACAAGGATGGGGATGAGGGTCTAGTTTACGTACTATCCAAGCATTCACGTGGTGATTCTGAAGAGGATATCGGAAAACCCATGTCAGGATGGCTTGCAGGGTTCGAATTGGCTTATCTTCCGAGTACCATTCACAGGACCGCGATCGTTTTCATTGGACCACGGGAGCTGAAGATATAAATACGAGTTTCTGGTTGTAGACTTGGATGAACATCAATAAAACAAGTATTGATAATTCTAAAAGTAAGTAGTATCATTGTTTAATGCGAAAACCGCAAGACTTTCGGACTATCTATTGTGTGTGTCCAGCTCAAGGAACTACAGCACCGATTTACAACAGAACTGGCGTTAACCCTACGAGTTTAGGCGTAATCGTCGTTTAATCTGAAAACAAAACGGCAAGAATGTCGGGATATTTGTTCCAATGCTAGGAATGCTTCTCTCTTATAGCCCTTATTTTATTGACAAAGACAAAAGACTTAACAAAGGCGGCCATTTGTGAAAATGCACTTGCAAAACGATAGGAATAGTATCAAATACAACTTTACTAATAAAGTAATTATTCAATGCTCAGCCCACGTTCATAATTATAAAAGGTATCCTACACACAAACAGAAAACGAACAAATGAATACATTCTCCAACACTAAGGGAAAAAAAAAAAAGCAAAAGTTGTACAATTATTGAAACCAGTAATATTACACATTTTAACGTAAGTGCCTGTCTGCATAAAATACATTCGCAGATATAAAAGACGATATTAAGGCATACCAGGTACTAAACACATTGCATACACACATCTTCATTTAAAAAAAAAATATTATCTTTCCTCGTAAATCTTCAGTTCGAGTATAGCTATTCACTACGTCACATATTGTAGATATATTAGAAATGTACTCTATACAGCTCACTGAAGTACTTCCCAACATTTTTCCGTCATTGACTGATTTACATGAGTGTAGCAATAAAAAATAAAATTTTTTTTTTTTCATATTTCAAGAATAGTGAAAGATATAGCACAAATGTACGATGTTCCATCTTCTCGCAGACAACTCTTACTATACGGTATCGTAAAGAAGAAAAAAAAAAGGGTTAATTACGAAGATGCATGAACTGGTTTTAGTTCATAATACAACACATCATTTTCCTGCACCTTCACAGCTTCACACGTGGTGGTTTTCCCTGTCTTTGACCCACTTCCACTACTACTACTACTGCTTGAACTTCCAGCCGACTGTTCCGATTTCACAATCGTTCCTTTTTTCACACTGATGGACTGTCCAGAATCGTATTCAACGGTCACTGCTGACTGAACTGTTTCCGCCGGGATAACTTCGTATGTCTACAAAGAAACAACCAAAATTGTTAGCTTTATGTATGGTATAGATAATAATATTCTTAGTAAATTAATGATACTGAATTGTTTTTTATTAGCTTCAATTGTAACCTCACTTATAGGCTCTATTACACTTTACGACTGTCCCTATAGTTCAATACCAGAACAGTCAAGATTTGGAATTTGAAACATGAAAGTTTATATTTATGGTATTACATCGCCATTACGATATTCATAATGAGAAAGATAGCCGACAGAGCCTCTATTGAAAGTACTATCACGACTCTCGTCTTGTGGGGCTGAGGAAAAAAAAAACTGGAAACCTAAGTCAGGATGGCAGTCGTGAGCGGGACTCGTCGCGCTGCCTCTCCAGTGACCGTCACAAATAAATCACGGGGCATGATTAACACTGCCATTTGTTTGCTAAGAATATGCCAAAGATAATACCATCCTAAGAAAGAATAGGACACTTTACAAAGTATTGCAGTCACGGAAAGTATTGCGGGAACACAGCATATTTATTTTTATTTAGGTTATAGTTGTGGGCCAGACACTGAGCTATACGTAAGCCGTCAAATGTCTGAGGGACTGGAAATGACAGGCTCAGACCATAGGTGGCTATATAGCCCATATATGCAAGTTAAATTAAAAAGAACAACAACAACTAAATGCTATGTTCTTACCTTCTTCCGTGACTGTATAAGTCCGAGATGATTACGGCTCTTAAGGTATAACACAAAATCTTTTGGTTATTTTGTATATACTTCTCTCCAATGAAGTGCTATTGTTTATTGGCGTTTTCTTTTAATTTTCTGGTGATAAAAAGTACCTGTATGGGCGGTAATATCACTACAGCTTGATGAACCTGCAATTTTCCGAAACAAACTATCGTTTTTTAAATGCTCAAATTTCTTAATTTAGTCTTTATATGCTAGACACGTAGCGATGACCTAAGGTTGTCATATATGTGACAGATGACATCCGTCGGTGAACATTCTTCCCGAAACAAGAATGAGAAATGCAGCGATCAGGGCCTTTGTACAATTTGCGTGGTAAAACTGAGGAAAACTCTGGGAAACGAGGATCAGGATAGTCAGCAGCAGGACTCGCGCTCAGTTTTTGAGTTTTCTTTGAATCTGAATTTTATTTAAGACCTATAGAAAACTTTGGCTCAGGATGAATGAATGATAATGGAAGAATTGGTGGAATGAAGAAAGTGGGAGGAAACGAGAGAACCCTGAGAAAACCCACGCGCAAGGTGTTTGTCCACCACAAAGTTCACATGGTACAAGCCAGGATCGAACCGGGGACCGCACGTATCAGAATTGAATTTGAATTTAGTTTTCAACAAAGCCTTTAAGCAACTTTGGCTCAGCGCGGATGGATGATGATAAGATGAATTTGTGGAAACGGGAGAAAACCCACGCACACGGCATTTGTCCATTATAAAACCCACATGCACACGCACTAGAAGGGAGCATTCTACCACTGAGCCACCGCAGCACCTTATGTTTTCTATATGTGAAGAATCTGTTTTCGTGTATTCGTTCACAGAATGTTACTATTAGTTCGACAGTGGTATTCTTTACCACACTCACAAATCCTCTGAACTATGGAAAAAAAAACGTTCTTAAAAGTTAGGAATATTTTTGTTTAAGACCACGGGCGTGATTGGAGGACACTGAAAATGTTACTTGGCAATTCCAGCGTCAATCACGATGGCAATCCGTTGCAGATTTACAACTCTGCCGTCTATAGACACCCAAGAATTTCCCGCCACTTTTTTTAAAAATATGTTGTGTGGATTTGAAAAGTACGGGGAACGAATTTGTAGCGAAGATGTAAGGACTATCTATTTTACTGACCAAAACCTTTTTTTGCACCACCATCGAAATTATTGGTGTTACCAGGTGATACTTAAAAGTACTACATTTTCACCCGGTATCGAATAGATTATCTCAATTTTTACTTTATTTTTGAACCCAAAATATGGACATTTTTTTATATAAATGCACCACGATTTTGCTGACCAGATTGTAAAGTCTGTGCGCCATTGTGGTATCTATTTGAACTAGAAGAAACAAAATTTGTGAACAAGTACTGCAAAACAGTACTACACCTTTTACCAAGTATCAAGACAATTTTTAAATTTTAACTACATTTTTTACACAGGACACTCGAAAACTCTGGAAGGAAAACGCCACCATTGAAACAATGACAGACTTCTAAATATATTTTGATATCCAAACAATATTTATAATGCAGATATCAATTTGATTCTTAGTCAGCTTGTAGTATATTGAGGTAACACTTTATTCAATGCTTGTGCTTGCAAGTCAGGTAGTTTCCGCGGCGGAGCAACACATCGATTTAGTTGACAAACACTTTTCGTTGTTCTGCACAATGTTGGTGTAAAGTTGCCTCAAAAACATGGGACTATATATATTTGCGTGGATTAAGAAACAGCGCTGCAGTCTTTTTATTCTTCTCATAATTTCGTCCATTTTTTATATCAATACAGCTAGTTGCTTTATTTGTTTAAGGCTCAATTGCAGTGGGTTTTCCCGCCTTTTTCGTTTTACGTCAGTTATTTAAAATTCAGTGCAGGTACACAAAATTTAACTTTCACAGAAAAAAGTTCCGTTTCGTACTTCAATCATGGGTACAGTTAGTTTCAAAGAAATCCTACTAGTAACATCAGGATTGTGTACAGACACTTTTGGGACATAATAATGTCCCAAAAGTGTCTGCACACAAACCTGAAGTCATTACTAACATTTCCTTAAAGTTAATTGAACTCATTATTGAAGTACGAAACGAACATTGGTCTGTGAACGTTAAATTTTATGTACCTGCACGGGATTCTGAATAATTGACGTAAAACGAAAAAGGCGGGAAACCCGACTGGGATTGAGCCTTAATGTACTCTATTAATACTAATTACGCTCAGAGAAGTACCAAAAGGCTAGTTTGGCTATTTAATATTCAATACAAATCGGTATAACGTATTACTTAGGGTGTTACAGGTATTGCTGGTACATTACTGCAAACTTTGGATGTCAAAGAGTTCAGACAGTTACAGTCAGTGTTGCCAACAAAGTAAAAATTATTCACGAGGTAACATAAAATTACCTCAATTAATTAATAACTTGCCGCCATATGCAGTTGCCTACTCTGCCTATGAGCTTGTTGCCTCACTAGTAATGAAGGGATCCTCTACTTGTCCAAAGCGTGAGTTACAGATATGGCAGACAAAGAAGAAATACCTTTGAAATGAACAACGATTCCATAAATTGCAAAGGAAGTGTTCACGATTTTATTATTATTTTAATGTAATAACACAAATACATCAGAGTTGTAACTTACAATCTGTTCCTTTCTTTCTGCCATGATTGTCATTTACAGCTCAAGTCCATTAAAATTTTCTACACAAGCTCAATCCGCTCGGTATAAAAATCTTATTTGAAGAATATCATGATGGCGCGAGAGTTTGATGTTTTGAAAAAAGTATGTATTTATTGACGTGACAAATTACTACTAGCTCATGGACTACGTGTTTCTACAGCCAAGAAATTACTGCATCTTTTACTTTTTTTTTCTTTTGTCTTTCTCATTTGCCTTTTTTTTCTAGATTTCATTTAAATACTTTGGCGTTCTTTCTCCTTGAAGATGGAGCCTTGAAATTGTAGTTTTCTAGTGCATTGACTACGGATGTACCGATATCACTTTTCCACCGATACCGATACTTTTGGACACATTTCCTATACATTATAAGGCTTTTTCAAACTAATGAATTTATCAACATTGTAATAATGTATATTAGATATAAGGCCAAAATTTCACATACAAAAATAGAAAGCAGAATTTCATATTACGCTACACACAGAAAATATATTTCCTCTAAACTCAGTTCATCTCACGTAGAGTGAACTAAAAAGCAGCAAATCCTTGCATAGTGAGATCTTAATTCTGAGTGTCAGTGGTTGATATGTAGAGTGATAATGTATTCTGATAGTTACTTACATTGTATTTACGGATCACTATTACATACATATAATGCAAAGGGTGCTATCGTTACAAATTTTTATTGTTCATAAAATAATACGTGCTGAACTACAGGTTAATCACAATAAAAATAGAAGGGTTATTTAAGCGAAGTTACAATTATTTATCAACTCGAGAGCTATTTGTTTTTAACCAGTGACAGTTTTCTCCAAATAATTTTTAACTAGTCATGCGCATTGTATCAGTAAACTATAATGCAACTCGAGAATTCATGTCATTTTTTAAATGTTCGTTTTTATATAAATGAACTGATTCTTCAATTTCAGTTCGCTTTTCGGAATTCATATTTTGTAAAAAAGGATTCTTCATCACCTTCCTGACTGAAGTTACCTTTGGCTTTCCTTCAGTTACTACGACTTCTTTCTAACATGAGCTACTATTTTGGCATGGACGGACTAAAAATATCATTTGAGCAGTGCAAATCAAAGGCGTACACATGCATAAAGAAATTGATTATACCATCATTTAGACGAATTTTAAGTCTAAAGAGACCCATGAAAGATATGTCACTGTTGTTAATATTAAACAAATTAAACATAATTCGGAAAATGTACCGGTAAGTATCGGTGTCCATTTGCCGATACCGATACTCCAAAAATTGGCCGATATCACCGATACCAATACCGATACATCGGTACAGCCCTAGACTATTGACATTCTTAAAGAGTTTGAGCACACGCCAACAGCTATTTACTTTCTATATCTTATTTGAATCGAAGGAGAAAAAGTTAAACTTTAAATGAAAAGTTACCTTAAGAACAGGCAGGTTGTGTTGGGAGACTACCAATAAGAAACTTTACTTACTTAAGTGTTTGAGCTCCGTTAACTTCTTGTAGTGAAGAAATTTAAAATTAATTATGGAAAACCATGACGTTTTAACCAAGTCTACAAAACATGAAAACCACGGTGTCTACTGACATTTGAAAAATGGAATCCTTGACCTTTTGCTGAAAAACTCATTGACCATTCTTAAGCATATTACAAGGCTTGTACTGATCAAGAATCTTCGATCTTTTTTTTTTTTTTTTTAAAAAAAAAAGGAAAAGGAAAATGTGTCGAAAAATGTGATTGTGGGGGAGGTTGCCCATTCGAAGAGGGCCACCAACTTAACATTTGCAAATGGAACCCCCATATTGTAGCATATCGTTGGAAAGAATATTTTAAAAGAAACACTTTGGCGCTAACGGGAGGCGTGCACACAAAAACCCAAAGACGATCATTCAGGCACGATATTTAATCATGCTATGTGATTGTGACTTATACAGACGTACAGTACTTTTTGACATGTTTGACTAACAGACATTGCTATTTAATCATGCTACTTTCGCCTCACAGGATTAGTTTTTTTTTGGGGGGGAGGGGGGAGGATTACACATGGAGGAGACGTTTTTTCGAAGTCTTATCGTAAATAAATCCTTAATGGTTCAACATATGAACCTCCCACTAGCGCCAAAGAGTTTCTTTTGAATAATGAGGGTGGTGACATGTTTTAGACACCCAGTACATATATCATAATAATACACAGCCATATTCAATCCACTACTGGATGAGGCCTCTCCCGGAGGGAGGAGGTGGTCTACTGCTCCCACGCTGACCAGACGTGTTGGGAGAGGAGAGCCGAAGCCCTCAACTGTGATCGCTACCTCTTTATTCAGGTAGCTCCCCAATTGGCCTCACGACGCTGGGTGGATGCCGCACAGGCAACACCATCTGGAGTGCTGAAACGGTCACCCATCAAAACACTGACCAGACCCAGAGCTGCTCGACTTCGGTGATCTTACGGGAACCGGTAGACCAACTCGGCTAGGGCGTTGCCATATATATATATAAATAAAATAATCCACTAATGTGCGCCGGTTGAATCAAAGCTGAAAGAAACAAGTTTTATGGCTTTAACAAAAATAAATACCGCTATTACATTAATTATTTTATGAACTGAAATCGGGTTCCGGATCTTAGATTACAATGAAACAAACCGAAGGAATGAATTCTATGAAAATGAACCATTCTTTCGTTACAGGCCAAAGCTAAATCCTTAAATTTTCCTCTACTTTCTTGACCTTGTAGGCACCCTGAAAACACAAATTAAAGTAGAAGAGAAACAAAAAAATAATTTTAAAAAACTTTTTAAAAACATACTTTTCTTGAACAATTCGTTCTAAAAACTAAGAAACAATTTTGTTTATGCATGACTAAAATGAAAAGCATGAGGCGCTCTCTCAAATACAGTTACTTTTTAAATTCTTGAATTGGCGCGCCCCATTCTTTTTAGTCATGCATAAACAAAATTATGTTTTACTTTTTAGTACGAATTGTTTAAGAAAAGTTTTTTTAAAAAAAATATTATTTTTTTCGAGTTATTTTGGTGTTCGGCTACTTTTTCTCAAGCTGATAGTTTGCACCCGAAGTCCTAAAGTGTTCTGCAACCAGTCAAACGCAACATCATTGCAAGCTAATCTTTATTTTAGGATAAAGAAGTTCATATTAAAAAAATATGCTTCTAAAATATATAAATATGAAAGTAACAATGGAATATTATATTGTCACTCGATTTACGTCGCTATGGAAAATTTCATCATTGTATAACGTCGGGAAATGAATTAAATTAACGTTGCAAGATTTGAGGACACGATGAACCACTGTGAATTAAAGAAAACTATGTAAAAAGCGAAAAATCTTTTTTTGTATCTTCTGCGTATACTTAAAACAATGTATATTTGTTCACTACAAGAAGTTCACGAAGTAAACGTACGTAAAGTTTGTTTTACAAATTTAGTTCGAAAGAATGTAACTATTTGTTGTGGAGCATACGATAAAACTTGCTACAACTCCAGTGGATCTAAATGTCCGATTGTTCCGAGGCGAAATAATAGTGTTTAATGCCTTGTTTCCCAACAAAAGGACTTCTTGTGAAAGGAAACCTTCTTAATGTCAATATCAGCCTTACTCTTAAGTAATATAATTTGCAATTTCATTACTAGTGACCTGAAAGTCTTGCTGGCTTACATGATCCTCAAACGTTGTAAGTATCATTGGAATCACGGTGGGTTCACTGCTATTAGATGGCTGGCTTCCGGATTCTCTCGGTTCTTCACTCGATGTATTGTTGCTACTGCTGAAAGAAAAAGTAAAATAAATAAATAAAATGGACCACTTGAATTTGAATTTTTTATGGCCTTTAGGCGTCTCAGGCTTAGGCCAGAATAGGGTGGCAGGGAGAGAATATTGGAAGGTAGTCGGTCAGGGCCTAGTTTGTACGTATCATCACGGCATTTGCCTGGTGTGACTGAAAAATGAATGTCCTCAACACGTTGAAGTTATGTTTATGATTGCCGAATACAGCTTAGAAGGGATTTCAATGCTTTACTGTATTAAACCTTTTAATTCGTTCACAATTAAACTTTAAGGGTCAGTTCTACAATCGACCGCTAAACTTCTAGTCAGAGCTAAGTTGAGGCCAAGTCTGATTTTGGCCAATGAAAGTACGCAAAATGTGAGTTGGCCTCAACTTAGCGCTGACTAAAAGTTTAGAGGTCGATTGCAGAACAGACCCTTAGGTAGCGAAATCTGTCTAGGCGCCTCTCCGTCAATCAAATAAAAAATGCTTAAATAGATGTATTGAGTACTACTTCGAGTGTGATTTGCTAAGCCGACACCGTTTACGTCATCATGTGTCGAGCTATGACGTCATTTGTGACGATGCCGCCGTGACTTTCAGAGCAGCTTTAGTTACGTAAATATGTTTATTTGTATGTCTTGCATGAATATAAGAGAAAATTATTTCATTTCCCTCCTTTTTTAGAATCAAACCCTTGCATTAGTTATTCGACAGAGAGAGAGAGAGTCAGTGTCCGCATGCTATTCTTAGATTTCCCACCTGCGAAAAGCTACTGGATCTGTTATTTACGATCAGTCGGCAGCGCTCTCAAGAGGATTAAACTCTGCAGTTAGAGAGAGGTAGGATATGACCCTGCGTTTACGAGATGGCCAAGACTCGGTATAGGTCAAGTTCTGAGAAACTGTTCTTCAGACCTTAAATATTTATAAAGTCCCTAAAATTTACTTTGGTAATATGTTTGAATATGGGTTCAGTATAGCCAGATCGTTTAATCAGTTTAAGACAAGTTCAGATAATTTTAATATATTTTCTCCTAAGTACGATTTCTTGCGAAGTTATTTTATTGAGGGGGAAGTACGAAATCTTTATGAATCGAAACTTCGTTTACTTTTATTTATTTTTTTGGCAACACTGCACGTTCCTTCCTTCTGTTTTTCCCACATAGCATGCGCAGAATTTTCCCTCCTGTTAAGTTTTAAAAAATGGTTACCTTTTAACCTTCCTAATTTACAAGTCGTCTGAGGATGCAATCGCACAGAATCTATAAATACACAGGGTGTACATAAAAGAATATCGGGGTTTCGATTTGTTAACATGTCTCTTACCCCCAGTTTGACAATTAACCGCTAATATTCTAGCCAGATGCGCGTAGATTGTTTCACTGTCTTTCCGCTTGACAGCTTTCGTCTCTTGCAGTTTGCTAAGTGTGGCTCTATAGTGATGTCATGTAGTGAATTTGACTTGATGTACTTTTTCTGTGGGTTTTTACAAGGAATCATGTGTATGTGCCCCGTCACCTACTAACTTACCCGATTTGCGGCGCAGAATGGAAACCTATCGGTTGCTGAACTCGCCTGTCGGTTGGATGTGAGCCGCACAAAAGGTTTTCATGTTGTAGGGAAAACTGTTAAGTGTTATTCTTACATTTTATGTGTAATTGATTATTGTCCGTCAAAGTGGAGAGATATTAAACAACTTTATAATCCCAATATTCGTTGATGTATACCCTTTATAACGATACACAAGAGAGAAAAGGTTGCATTTGAGAAGGTAAGAATGAATCAATTGGTGTAGTAAAAAGTAATCCATTATTTTGCCAATAGATGGCTTCAGTGATCTGTATCTCGCGTTGTATAAGTCCGATCGGGTTCAACGAGATGGCGTTCAAACGATGAGATTGCGTACTACAAACACTGTTCAGATATTTGTGATGAGTTGACTCAGTGTTGTGTGAGTGCGCGTCAAAATGGACACTAGCAAAGAGAAAATACGCTATATTTTACAGTTTTTCTTCGATAAAGGCGAAAACGCAAGCCAGGCGGTTGCAAATGTGAATAGTGTTTATGGTCCTGATACTGTAACAGCCAATCACGCGCAATTTTGGTTTCGTCGATTCCGTGCCGGTAATTTTGACGTCAAAGATGTACCGCGCACTGGAAGGCCAAGTGTCGAAAATGTCGATAAAATCATTGACATTGTCGCGTCCGACCGTCATATAAGCACTGTTTCGATTGCCCAAAGGCCGTGTGGAACCATTTGCATAAGGCTGGATACACAAAGAAGCTTGATGTATGGGTGCCACACGAGTTAACGCAAAAAAACCTCATGGACCGAATTTCCATCTGCGAATCGCTGCTGAATCTCAACAAAAGCGACCCATTTCTGAAGCGGCTGGTGACTGGTGATGAAAAGTGGATCACTTACGACAACGTCACGCGAAAACGGTCGTGGTCGAAGCGCGGTGCGCCGGGGCAAACGATGCCCAAGCCAGGAAGGTTTTGCTGTGTGTTTGGTGGGATTGGCAGGGAATTATCTACTATGAGCTGCTCCCCTACGGCCAAACCCTTAACTCTTAACTATACTGTCAACAATTGGACCGTCTGAAGGCAGCAATCGCCCAGAAGCGCCCAGCTTTGGCCAATAGGAGAGGCCACCAGGACAACGCCAGGCCACACACATCGATAGTGACTCGCCAGAAGCTCCGGGAGCTTGGTTGGGAGGTTCTTATGCATCCACCTTATAGTCCGAACCTGACACCGAGTGATTACCATCTGTTCCTGTCCATGGCGAACACGTCTGCTGGTGAAAAATTCGCTTCAAGAGAGGCTTGTGAAAATCGACTGTCTCAATTTTTTGCCAATAGGGACAAGGGCTTCTATGAGAGAGGCATCATGATATTACCTTCCAAATGGCAACACGTTATCGAACAAAACGGCGCATATGTGACCTAAATCGGATCATTCTAACTATGGTAAGTCAAGCCTTCAATGTCATGCAAAAATAATGGATTACTTTTTACTACACCAGATATATCGTGTTACTCACCCATCTGACTGCTTTTTTGACTGTTTCGATTCAGGAGCTGTTGTCTCCGACTCCGCATCGACACCTTTTCCTTGATTTTCCCGCTCAGAACGGCGTCTTTTGCGAATCAGCTTTCTGCTGCTGACTGAAATTATAAAGAGGGAAAGAAAAATAAATTAGTAACTTTTCTGTGTGTTCTATTTGAGTAATGAGGTCGATGCAGACAGAGTGTTTTCATTTTTAATTAGGCCACAGATTTACTTCCTTGACTTCCATCCACCGGAAATCGAACCTGCAATCTTTTGATAAGCCAGCATATTGAACAGATAATACAATTAAAACAGTTACAATGTATGTAGTTACAATGAAATATTAAAGCCCGTCTGTACATTATATTTGTTGTAGCCTCATGCAGAAGGCTATCTATTGCGTAAATACTACGTGTAACCATTCCAGAACGTTTTAAATATCGTAGAAAGGGATAACTTTGGACGCAAAATACATAGTAGCATGTACCTAATTAATACATGGCTTCAAAATCTTTCCATAATTTTTAACTACAGCTCTGGAAGAAATTGTGTATGGGGTTGTGGTGAGTATCATAGTGTAACTGATCCAGGGCTGCGAAAGTCGCCCCTTTCTATGGTATTTCGCCCACTCAATTTGCATCATACTGGTTAACAGAATTATTAAAACTATTATCAGTAAGAGTTGCTGGATGTATTTTTTCATTGTTTTCTTCCTTTTGAAGGGCAATTTGTCGTGTTTCACGAAAGAACAGAGAAGTGTGATACACTGTGGTCAGAAGTTTCAGGTGTTGAAATTTATCGTAGCCTGTGCATACAATATAGTACAGGTTGGCAATCAATATTCCGGTTTCATGAATTTTTCAGCATGAATGTCAGAGCGCATTTTTAAATTTACCGCGTTAGTGCGCCATTGTTTTCTGCAGGTGCCGTTTATGTTTTGACTACGCTGTACTCCAGAATCAGATGTTTGGTCATGCTTACTGCCGTGTGCGCACAGTATGTTACCTGGCACGTATGTTCGTTTTTTCACCGCTGGATGGCAATACATTAGTTGGAGGTTGTTCTTTTCTGTTAAATATATATAAATCAGGAATTTTCGAATATACGGCAGTTCTCAGGTCCCGGGGTGATCGGATTTTTTATTGTCAACCTGTAATAGTGTTCTACACCAGCGTAGTGTTTCTAAGTGTACTGCAGCATTTAAAAATGATCAGATAAGCATTAAACATGAAATGAAGACGGTTCCTTCTTAATGTTTTCATCTACTTAAGCACTACGTAGTGTCAAACACTATCACCATATTGCATGCACAGCCTACGATTAATTTTAACACGAGATACACCTCCTGACCACACAAAACTTAACACGCCTATCTGCTCTTTCTGGATGCCACCACTAAGTGAAGTCTCAATGTTTGAATGCAATGTAATAGAAAGAAAACACAGCAATCAAAAATTTCAATTGTTCTTACAACCTTCCAAAGCACACAAATATGATTCAGTACCAAACGGTGTTACCATTTACTATTACTCATCTGGAGTCGGTTTAAAGGAATTAAAATATCTACAGAAAGTAACTTTAAATAACTTATTCTGTGGGCTATTGGAGTCGTGATGTCTGTAGTCACTGAAGCCAATATTTGATTAAAACAAGTGAGGCGGCCAGTCGAGGAACTGTGCATATATGCTATCGCAAGGTTTCAACAGCGAGCATCCTTTTTTGAGTGATCAATATTTCGTTGGAAAAATTGCACAGACCTTTCCAACGACACCTCGACCACCTTGCTAGCCCTAGTAGTTACTTAGTTGTAAATTGTTCCCTTTCCTCCCGTATCTCTGGCCCCGCACCTGTGATCTGAATTATCTATACGGTGTTGAACTCGTCTCGCCGAGATCTTTCCAAAGACACCTCAACCACCTTCCTAGCCCTAGTGGTTCCTGAGTTTAAAGTTGTCAACAGACGGACAGAGCGGTTGTATAACCAGAGAATCCATTAATTCCTAACAGGTCAAAATGTTCATGAAGCATAAGGTCCAATTGTGTCAGTTCAGGTGCAGCATTAAACATGAAATAATTACTTGCTATACTGAAATCAATTGATGGCGATGGAGTACCCATGGGCGATTCTTGGCAACTTAAATAAAAAATGTTAAGTTGTAACTGATCAGGGCTAATAGAAAAATTGAATTTGCAGTTCATCCATCATTTTTAAATGTAAAGTCCGCCATCTGGTGACGTCACAGCGTCATGCTGATCGATCTACCTGAACTCCCGCCATTTGCTCAATTCTTGTTTAATCATCCTCTGACTCCCACGTTTTAACGTAGAACAAGTTTTACCCATTGGGACTTGTGCGCACCCTTCCAGAGGTTTTCCTCAGTCATACTAGGGAAATACCGGGATGGTACCTACTAACTAGGCCCTGGTCGACAGCAGTTTTGCATGGCTTGAGAGATAGCATAGAATAGATATGGATGGATAGCAGTTTTGTGCACTCTATTTTTTGTTTGCTTTGAAACCAGAAATAACGGTGACAACGAAATACCATCCACTGGTATTATGGGTTGTAACACTCACAGATTGAACGAGTGTTTCCACTTTCTTCATTTTCTGTACAGCAAAGGTACGACAGCCACTAATTTCTACTTGAAATCCGCTTTGATCGGAATTATAAACACTATTTCCCCCAATTAAAAAAAAAAAAAAAAGTTACTCCACTATGTAAACAAAGGAATTGACAGTTCTTACGCGGTGGACATTATGAACATATACGTACAATTTTAGCTTTAAAAAAGAAATGTTTCCACCAATTCCGAAAGGACGAAACTCGAAATTAAAACCGTTAATATTTTTTTCTTTTCCGCTTGTGGGGAAAAAAAAATTGTGTGCCGTATTTCGCACTCCGTTATCTTAAAAAAAAAATGTTAGTATTTTGCATTTACGAGACAATATTACGCAGCTATTAGGGAAAAGTACATTGGGACACTGAGATACTTGAAGTATACGTCACATTTTAAAGATGAATTTGCCCAGATCTACATCCCCAAAACCAGTCTAAAGCTCAAGACTTAACACGTAAGTGCTGAAAAATAACATAAATTGTATTGTAAAAGTTTTAAGGATAATCGTTTTAAAGTAACGATCTCCAACAAAAGATGGCCTCCGTATATGTCGAATGTATTTTCAATGTTACACAAAATTTCCTTGCTGCTCCTACAAATTCAAGTCTAGAGAGTTCAAACTTTCAGGGAAGAAAGTTCATAACCAATTCAAGAGCATGATCGATGCCGATTTTTAATTTTCTTTTTTGTTCATTGTTGAAAGAGCTTCATTTTTATAGGTTTCGATATTCACAATAACAATGAAACAATTTCAACAATGAAGCAAAACGAAAATAAAAAATCGGAATCGATCATGCTCTTGAATTGATTATGAACTTTCTTCCCTGAAAGTTTGAACTCTCTAGACCTGAATTTATAGGAGCAGGAAGGAAATTTCGTTCAACGATAAGAAAACATAGTGCTGCCATCTTTTGTTGGAGATGGTTGCTATAGATTATCCTTAAGCCAAATACATACATATTTTGCCGGTTTTCTAGGTGGGTGGCCAACCTGAATATCTATGTGTGAAATTTCGTTACAATCGTATCTTGATTATGTCATGAATTCTCGCAAAATGGTGCGTTTACATGACAACAAGCTTGGAGGGGTCTATGTATCCCTTAAACATTTTTTTCCCGCAAAGAAAAAACAAGTATTCGCTTGCTTTATGTCTACTATGTATGTGCGAAGTTTCATCCAAATCTTCCATGACTTTCTGTCACTTTCAGCTCCATCTCAAAATATATTTCTGTGGAGATTTCGCCCTCTCAAACACTTTTTCCCCTCAAAAGAAGAAGAAAAATATCTCTTCGTTTATTTTATATGTTGTTGCCAAGTTTCTTGAAAATCTGTGTGCGTCGCTCTGCGGATGTTCCTTGTCAGCTGCATTCGCCGATCATACACACAACTTAAAAAGGAGATTTCTTCGAAGAAACGTTTTACTTGTTTTGATGTAAATAACAGCCTCCCGAAGTTTGTCCCATTATCTCGGGGACATTTTGTATATGTAAATGTTCTCTTCTTCCTCGATTTTTTTTTACCGACTCTCAATGTTTTCCTTCTTGTTCTCAGCAGCTAACATTAAATCAGATGCGATGATAAATCAGCAACTCGACGGCCCATTTCGGACAGTTCCCATATTTTAACATTCAGCTCTACCAGGGTACTTAAAATACAGGGTGTTTCAGAATGTTTGCCCTTATTAGAAATCTTCATAGGTCTGTACTAGAAGTATGTTAGGTTAGGTTAGGTTGACAATATTTCATACAAATATACAGTAAATCCTAATGTATGGCTTTGAGTCACACGCAAAATGTCCAGACGACTCTCAATCTCCTGCATTTGTCAGCATTTCACGTGTTACACTTGTAATTGCTTGAGAGATACGTTCTCGTAAAGTCTGCTAATTCAGTACGAGTGTGGCATACCCCAAGTTTTTTTACATAGTCCCACAAGAAGAAATCTAATGGGTTTATGTCTGGCGATCTTGGAGGCTACTTCACAGGACCATCCCTTCCGATTCACACAACGCATTTCTTGCGGCGACGATATTTTTACACTTAGGCCTATCGCCACGCTCCTCATTACAAATTCATACCTGAAGTTATAGAAACAAAAGGTTCCAAAGTTTGTGAACGTCCTTCCAGTCATGCAAATTATAGGCGTACTATCGATCTATCATCAGGGTACACATTCTGACACATATGATATATTTATAAGCGTAGGAAGCGGTCAAATCAAGATTGAATTTTCTCTCAGCCAAAGAGCACTTTCTTCTCCCCCAACTTTTTTTTTTTTTTTTTTTTTTATCTAACATAAAAATGTAGATTTTCCACAACTTATTAGAATAAATGTACAGATTAGGGTGAGGATAATTCCAGATTCTAGATTATACATTCATTTCAATCATTCTTGTTTCCAAAGTACCAGTCTAAGAAACGTACATTATTTTTCGTCGAAACTTCAAACGTAATGAAAGAAAGGCTTCCGATATCTATTAACAAGTTACAAAACAACAGTGGGGGTTACGGATAAACAGGGCTCGAAATTAGCAGTGGTCCACTGGCCAGAGGCAAGTAAAAATTTCCAAGGGCCAGTAACTCAAAAATGTCAGTGGTCCTGTGGGCCAGTGCTTTCTAAAGTTTCAATATATTAATAAACATACCTGTAGGCTGTATTTACCGTTTTATCAAAGTGTTTTCTGTTTTCAAAAACAAAAATCGTGAAATCGAAGAACCTTAGGAACTAACATATCAGCTGATCAACACCTATGATGCAAGTGCCAGAGACAGGAAACAACTCGTATGCAATGCGGATACATCGTCTTATGACTGACTCCATATTGTATAATTATGACGTTGCTCCGGCAGTATCCTTCTTTATAGACAAAGGAGAAAGAGGACAAAGGACGCAATATTTCTCCCTAAGGGTCCGGACTCCCAGCAGCTTCGTTCGAAGGATATTTACTGTAATAAAAACACAGTAAGTATAATAATTCAGACATCACGCATTCCTATTTCGTAAGCACGATCTTGTTTGCTTTGATATAGAAATTTACAGGGCCATAATTATTCTTTCGTATTTGGTATTCTATATAGGCCTGTAGAGTGTAGCCTAAATTAATATAATAAAGTGGACTAAAAAATTACGCTCATCTGACAAAGGACCAGTAAGATTTTCGTAGGACCAATGAAGAAAAATATTTAAATTTCCAGCGCTGCGGATAAAGACCAAGGTTTTCGAGATCGTATATCAATCTGAGAAATATTACCTGAGTTTTTAGGTGTAGAGGTGTGTGATGGTGATTCCTTTTCGTCTCCCGAGCCAATGACACTGCAGCTCAAACTTGACAATCCTGAAAGAACAGAGAAATAAATGATGAATATAAAATACCTCTCTATAGTGACTTTCCCTTTAAAAGAAATAATACAATACATTATAACACATTGTAACTAATTTTTAATACCATTAATCCGCGTGAAAGATCATGCTTGGCTAAATTTATCATTTTGACTCCCTCTTCCACTTCTCATAATGTTCACCTTCTTTTAATTTGACTATCTTCGCCTATTCGTCCGTTTGTACCGCAGGCTAGAGTCTGAACCAAAGTAGCTAGATTAAAGATTTGGGTTCAGCTGCCTCCATTTACACAGCAGATTTTTAATCTGGTAACTTTACAAGTAGCAAGATCTTTTCAGCTTTTTCAGATCTTTGGTTAGCTTTCCCTTAAGGTTAATGTAAAACAAGGATCTCCAACAAAAGATGGCAGCACTATCTCCGTGTATGTCTAATGTATTTTTATCGTTGCACGAAATTTCAATGCTGCTCCTACAAATTCAAGCCTAGAGAGTTCTAACTTTCAGGGAAGAAAGTTCATAACCAATTCAAGAGTTCGATCAATGCCGATTTTTTATTTTATTTTTTGTTCATTGTTGAAATGGCTTGATTGTCGTTGTCAATATCAAAACCTGTAACAATGAAGCTCTTTCAACAATGAACAAAAACGAAAATAAAAAATCGGCATTGATCGAACTCTTGAATTGGTTATGAACTTTCTTCCCTGAAAGTTAGAACTCTCTAGGCTTGAATTTGTAGGAGCAGCATTGAAATTTCGTGCAACGATAAAAATACATTAGACATATACGGAGATAGTGCTGCCATGTTCTGTTGGAGAACGTTCCTTTACATTAACCTTAAGAATTCATACTAGAGCCTTAATGAAAGCAGTCAGAGAGAAACTGATTGCAGGTTTGAACTCTGCGATCTGATTTCTCTGTCCGTCTTTAATCCGGAGGCAATTTGGCATGTACTTCTAGCAGAATTAGTTTCTCTCATTTCAAGCCTTTAATCTACCTTCGCTGTTTTGTCTTATATCTGTACACTCAGATTCATAGAAAATAGCAGCAGGGGAAAAAAATTCTGAGTCCGAAATTTCCACCATCTGGCAACTCCAAACTAATATTTCTTGCAAGAACAATATAGAAACGTTAACTGTCAATCTAAATAGAATACTGGTTCGTTATTTTTTACCATATTGTGCAACGGATTTAAAAAAAGTGCACCCACTGATCATTTTCTATGAATGGGAGTGTATCTGTGAAATTAAGACATACCTCACTCGGATTTTCAGTTTACTTCAACTTCACTTCCGTTAATAACGTTACCTCATAATAATGTGCGACTTCAGGGTTAGTGTTTCCTGATATTTTCCTGACATGATACATCAGATTTCCTTGATTTCGTTTTTGCGTATCGTTACTACTGACAGATTAACAAATCTGAATAACACACTAAGGGTCAGTTCTACAATCGACCGCTAAACTTCTAGTCAGCACTAAATTGAGGTCAAGTCTGATTTTGGCCAATGAGAGTACGTAAAATGAGAGTTGGCCTCAACTTAGCGCTGACTAGAAGTTTAGCGGTCGATTGTAGAACTGACCCTAAAGAGAGTAAAATGAAATTACACGAAGCTGTTAATAGTGAAACACACAAAGGGGCTGGAAATAATTTAGTTACTTTTTTAAAACACCCCCCTACCAGGTGACCGGATACCAGAAAAAAAAAAACCTAAGTACAGTTTTATAAATTAGAGGAGCTGAACTGTCACGTTGTTCGCATAGCCTCTAAAATATATGGAAACAAGTTTAGTAGCGTATTAAGAATTAATACTGATTGGTCATAAAATGGGTGGGTTTTCAAATCTTAGATGAATATGGCCTTACAAGAGAGAAATATATTTATTACATTACGTACGCAACAATTAGGGTACTTCACTTCCTACATCTTTAGTTCAATTGATTTCAAAATCTAATAGTCCCCTATGATACCCATTAAAGTTACTTCTTTGAGCTGAACAGGCATTCGATTTTCGAATTAATGGCTTTCTCCTCTCTCCTGGCTTCCAACGTGATTTTTCAACTTTCTTCTGCAGCTGTTTGTTCCATATCAATCGTTCGTTTGCCAATCTTAATGAAGCCTTGGAATCGGTCAGCCTCTTTTTCTTGTTTTCTCTGATTAACTACCGAAAAACCATGCTTTCCTCCCCCCCCCCCTGAATTCCACGATTTTTTCGCAGAACTTTCAAATTCACTGATTGATGGCAACCCTGGACTTACCACTGCAATCCTTCTTTTAAGTACCTTTTCTACTACACGCATCTCAGAACATCCATCGTTCATGATTAAACGATTTTGAACTTGGAACCCCTGTACTATTACTCTACTACAAACATAATAATTTCTTTCTAAACCGTGGTGGTACCTCATGAATGCTATGACAAAAATAAGTCATCAAAACTTCTGCGGCCGCTGTACGTGTTATAACAATTACCCCCTTCGCCCACTTGCACTCCCTTATTTGTTCATAATTTAGAACTTTCTTCAGCTATTCTTAGTTACTTCTTTACCAATATGACCTGGCTACATTTTACGATCTTCAGTAGTGCATTACGACGGCTTATCTTATGAACAGAATATTTTTCGTATTTTAGAATTGGAAATTTCGTGATTTCACCACAGAATTTTAAATTCTGTCGTTATGACAGGTAAAAATATTTAATAATATATACCGTATTAAAAAATGAGATAGATAAATTCCGTAAACTGGTAAGAGCGGCTCCAAAAATGTTTCTTACTTGTAATTTATTCCTCGTCCTGACCCTACATGGTCCACCACGACCGTTTAAGAAGAAATGATTATGTTATTGGTACATGCGCCCCACGTCTGAAACCGTGAACTCGGATGACAATGTGCTAAAGTGCGTATAGGAACAACCATGAGATAATTTGCACATCTATGAACATCAGAAGTGAAAATGAAAAAAAAAAAAAAAAAACTGAAAATTTGTGTCCAATTCACAGAAGAGAATATAGTACAACAACAAAGAAACGTTGCAGTTACCAGACTGAAAAGATCTCGAGGTTAGTGCGCTCGTCGGTTCAATTTCCGCCGGGGTCCATTGAACGGAGTGGTTCAGAGTCCACTTTACCAAAAATTATACGGTCCTTAGAAGTTCACCAGCTCGTCTACGACGTTAATATCAATTCAATTCACTTCAAAGACACTAAAAACTGACACGTAAATCGAGATCACAGAAATTAAACTTAAATCAAGTTATCTCTACAAAGGTCATTATCTCCGAAAATGCCGAAAAGTAGTCCGTGAAGATTATTTTGATGACATTAAACACAAATTAAATTAGTTTTTGAGACTTGCCTGGTAATATGCAGGTTTTCTTGCAGGTATAGTATGTCTAACCTGCAAATTACCAGATAAGACAAATATGTGTTCCTCATTTCCCATACAACATAGATCTTAAGATTTCATGTTCACTACAGATGTCTTTAAAATACTCAATGGTAATTATTTTTCTATCTTGCACAACGATGAGGACGGAAGGAAAGAAGGGCCCTAATGTTACTATCCTGCCTTGTCCGGAAACATTTTTTCCTCCCAGTTTGTGGCGTTCCGCACTAGCTATTTTTGTACAAAAATATTTTTTTGTTTTACATACGCATAATGAACTTACGATTTTTCTATATGAGATTCAAAAAGGAACCTTTTTTTCATTAGAAAGTGAACCAGCAGTCTAAGCCTATTATTATTATTATTTTGTCATTATCCTAGGCCAATAGGAAAAAACTAAAAAAAACATTTTAAAGACATACTTTTCTTAATCAATTAGTACTAAAAAGTAAAAAAAAAAAAAAAAAGAATTGGTACATTTTATTTTTATATGGGCCAGTCTAGTAACTTTGGACTTCGGCTCGTCACGATTCGCCCTTTAACCATTAAAATCCACACCCATGCCGGGACTCGCACCTGCGACCTTCGAGTCGTTGGCCTACCGCTGTAGACCGCACGGCTAAAATGTAAAAATAATAATTATCTTTATGCATGACTAAAAAGGAAAGCATTGGGCGCGCTCTCATATACAGTCACTTTATAAATTCTTCAATTGGCGCGCCCCATGCTTTTCTTTTTAGTCGTGCACAAACAAAATTATTTTTTAGTACGAATTGTTTAAGAAAAGTGTCTTTTTTTTAACTTTTTATTTTAGTTATTTCGATATTCGAATACTTTGTCTCAAGCTAACGTTTTGTGACGCAAATACTTGACGACTCTTCGTTGTAGGCTAGTATTTAAGCCCATATTAATATATATGCTTTTATAATATAGAAATATATGAAAGTAACAACAATGGAGTCATCCGACTTACGTTGCTGTGCAAAATTTCATCATTGTATGACGTCGGGAAATAAGTTAAACGTTGCAAGATTTGAGATCACCACGAACCATTGTGAACTAAAGAAAAGAATGTCAAAAAGCTATGCATTTTGGTCATGCTATGGCAAAACTGTTATGTCCCTTCCAATTATTCCTCTGTTCAGCTTCTGTACTGGCTTTAGACTACGAAGTGATTCAGAAGAAAGAAGCGAAGAGGAAAGTAAAGTGAAATGATCTCCAAGAGGAATAAAAGAAATTACTTTTCGAAACACAGATATAATGTGGACGTTAAGAATCATTTTCATTTTATAACTAACTAAGTAACTAAGACAGTAAGTAAGTAAATAAGTAACTAACTAAGTAAATAAGTAACTAACTAAGTAAATAAGTAAGTAATTAGGTAAGCAACTAACTAAAGAAGGAAGGATTAAGCACATATTTCAGCCACGACTCGTCAGTAAGACGCCAAGACAATAAAAGAAACTAATGGCACAATACACAAGCATTTAAAATACAATCATCAAAAGAACAAAAAGATAGCACCATATTATTATTATTATTCCATTACCTTTGATTTTTAAAGCAGAAGCCGTTTTCAACATTCCCGCTAAATTATCTTGTGTCACTTGCACTTCCCCATTGTAAATGAACTCAAGAATGGCCTCCATCTCCTCATATTTGACATCTCTCATAAATATGATAGGATGGGGAGTCGGGCTGTCTTCCAAAAGAGTCTTGAAGTATGTACTGGAAGAAACAATAAATAATTCCTTGCAATAGTAATATAGCTACATTTTAAACGTAACGATGAAAAACAAAAAATGAATTCCTACCTTTGCGTTCAGATATTAATGCAATGTCAAATCGCATTTACTAGAAACTAAGTTTACTAAATAGCAAATTGAAAATATATAGAACAGCTTTTCTGTTGGTAGCACTTTTAGCAGGAACTGTCATAAGCAAGTCAGTGAGTTTCGAAATTCCCGACAGTCTCATCTACATCATTAAATATTAAGTAGTGATTAAACTTTGTGACGGAACCCAAACTTCAAAGACTATCAAGTATCGTTCTGAAGTAAGTCAATCGAAATCAAAGTATAAAGCAAATGGTGATTTTACGAGAGCTTGTAGATGATGATGTGAGAAATCTTGTGAATATTCTTAGAATGTACTGACGTCCAAAAGAGCGAGAAGTTGTAAAGAAAGTAGTCCAGAATATCTCTCCTTAATATGCACCAAAAAATTGTTCACCATTTCCAAATACAGACAACGGAACGATGCTTTGGTATCATCGCCCACACTTTTCGATTTGGCGCATCCTTTTTTGAAATTGTACACTCTCCTAGGCATATAACTCTGTCATCTTAGCCCAAAGGATGTCAAAACTACTAAACAGTTGATGAAGATATTGTTTTAATTCGCCAATTTTTTGTACAAGAAAATATTTCTTCTCTTACAAAATTGAAGAGTATTTCTGCTTTTTTAAGCCCTGAATGAAAAAATAGAAAACACAATTCATTTCAAAATCAAGAAAATTTTCACGAAACCCTTTTGCAACAAATCTACTATTGACCAGACATCTTGTTAGAACAATTGATGGAAAACGCGCATTTATAGTCCATTCCTTTACATAAATAGAATGTACTCCTATATTTCAAAAGATATTTTTCCAAGACAACGAGCCAGCTGGAACTGGCAAATTTCGTATCTTGGCCAGAAAAGCAAACACATCTGAAACAATGTTTAAAGTGTGATATGTGATATAAGTACAACAAGAAACAAACAAAAGAAAAAAAAAATCTTGTCAAAAGAGAAAGTCTCTTCTAATTAGCAATAACGAGCAAGTGATGGGAAAACACGATTAGTCATAATCGAAAGTCCTCATGATTTGAGGGAATGAGCTATACTATTTCAACAATTAGGAAAAGTATAATGCGAAGCCTGATACTGCTGTTAAAAAATGTATTATAAAATACTTTTTCAGTCTTGTACAACTAAATAAACTTGTGGCAGTATGCTTGCGGGTACTTGGGATTTTTAATTTTTACAGCTAGCCCATTATACAGCCCTAACATGCATTGAATAATACACCATCATATTTGCGTAATTAATTTCCATTACAGCGAAATTTTTCTAAATGTCCAAATTGAAGTTTTAATATTCACTCGGCCGTGCGATCAGCCACTTATGTCAAGAAGAAACCTTATAAATATTTCGTGAGCTTCAATCAATATACCTAAACACCACGCATAACTGTCATTTCTTTGTAATGTCTATGATTTCAGCAACAATAATCGCAACAAATTGGACAGCCATTTTTTTTTTTTTTTTTTTTTT
>JAGDQP010003339.1:1151-95102 GCA_022664845.1 Lepisma saccharinum
CCTGTTACATGCTGTCACCAAGGAACTTGGCTCATCCGTCTCCCATTTCACACCTTTTTAGGGCTAAAGAACTTGGCTCCACTTTTTGCACCTCTGGTGTTTTTGTTCGGATTTAACTTACTTGGAGAAGTTTCATCAAATATACATCACGATTTCGCCTGTGTCTAGAATGTGTTCAAATTAGTAAAAAAATTAAAACAGTTACGCATGTGGCGAGGATTCACGGAGTTAACCTTTGTTATACCCAAAATGCAAATAATCTTAGAAATTAGACTTTAGTTTGATTAGTATGGATACAGGGTCTCCATATAATTATATCCACATTTATAAAATGTAAAATCCGTTAGATCAATTTCACAGAGGAAAGAGAGATCTATCCAGTCACCTTTATCAAGACTTGTCTTGTGAAGTAGCTTCTCAATGCTGTTCAATCTAACACAAAACCAAATCGTGCTATGTGATAATTGTTATTATCCTTCAAAGAGTTAGTCTATAGATATACTTTTCTGTACACTGTAGAAAGTGGAAACACGAAATAGATTAAAGTTACTCCACTTTTTGGAGAAATAAAAGTCGAAAATTAGCGTCTTGTTGTATTTACTCTTAAACGTGGATATATTTAAGCCTTTTAGTAAAAAGATTGGTAAAATTAACTCCATTTTAAAGTTAAACACTTTCTTTGTAATAGCTTAACGTTAACTGAAAATGGGTTGAAACTGGCCAAAGTGATTTGTCCGTGAACGTTCAACTTATTTTACGCTTAAAACTCGGTCGTTTTCTAATCGAAGTGTAAGCTAAACAAGTAATTTTGAGGTTACGTACTTTTGTTTATGAAGTTTAAGCCTTAGTTGGATATTCTATAATCCAGTAATAGGAGTAACGTTACTTGTTTGTCACTGAACGTCCCGCCATTTTGAGTGTTTACATTGCCTTTACACTGTGAACTGCAAACAGTTTTCTGGTGGACCGAGAAATTAAGTTGGGTATAAATCTTTACACTGTAGCAAACGTATCTCTCCTTTTTTCACGAGACATTCCTCGTAGTAAAATAAAAAACGTGTTAATAATTAACCTCCTTCGCAGTACACCAATAGCTCGCTTGGAAAACCTGAATCATTAATTGCCTTCGTAGCGAAGTGGTTAGAGCGTCTGACCAGAATGCTTGTGGACCCTGGATAGAAACCCGACCATTTCAACTATTTCTTTTTTTATTTTTAATTTTAAAGGAATATTTCCTTTTATTCTTTTCTACTTTTAAAAAATGCTCGAATTGAATGAAATACGTTGGAACACTCATATATATGTAATGTATACACGCATTTTGAAATTTTACAGAAAGTAAAACGTTCAACCGAAAACTGGCTGAATGTAGGTTAATCCAAAAAGTGGAGGCAGCTCAGCTGCCTCCATTGTTTGGATGAACGTTGTGTCTCCTATTTTTACAGTGTAGAGTGACTACAGACAGCATTTCATCAGCTTAAACAAAATTATATGGTCTCTTGTATACCATTTATATAATCTCTTTTACGGAATTCTAAAAATAACATGACATATTAAGAGAGTTAAGAGAAGAGATATATTATGTTGTATTAATAATGCAAAATTATTTCGTAACTCCGAAATCTTTAAGTTAAAACATGTTAGCGCTGCGATTCTGTCAAAAGTCGCGAAGGATCCGGTCCCTTGATAGCATTTTAGGCAGAGGAGCATTTATTTTATAATACAAGGCATTATAAAATATGCCTCGTATTATAAAATAGCATTATAAAATTATATTATATTATAAAATTATATTATAAAATAGCATTTATTTTATAATATTATATTATTTTATAATATAATAATTTTATAATTTATTTTATAACTCGTACAGTTGAATTTTATTTTAGGTCTTTAGGCAACTTTGACTCAGGCCGATCTATTGGAATTGAATACCAGAGTCCTCGGTACTCCTGGGCATCTTAGGAGATAAAAGTGGGACCAACCACATTACCTCACTTCGTGTCGTAGGTCCCCTGTGCGCCGTTCTCGATGCGTGCGCTTTGCACAGGGCTGATTAGAACTAAAAGTAATATTATACTATTCAACGACTATGATTGAAACCAAGTAGAACAACAACAAAAGAAACTATTTAGGGCAGCACTTCAAAAGTCGGTGTGTCTTATCAATTATGGCCTCTAGGTAGAATTTGCCACGATACTTCATTTATTGGTATGTCCATACCGAAATCTCTTTCATGAGTGCCAACTTTCTGGTACGAGATGAATCACAAGCCCATAAAAGTCCTGAGGTTTGGAGTCGAAGAAAAGTTGTACGGCAGTTTTCACAGTTTCAACATCTTCCTCACAGTCTCAACATCACAGTCTCAAGATTTTCCGAGGGAAGGAATTCTGCAAAGCGAGAAATAGATGGTAGTATGTAGGCGCAGAGTCAGGATAATAGGACGGGTGGTGTAAAACATCCAAACCGATCCTCTACACCAAATGCATTAGTTTTTTAATCTTCAGGTTTGAATTGTGTGTTATCATATAATAGCTATGTTTCAGTGTTTCTTTTGTAACTTGAAAAGCTCTGAAACAATCAGACACCGTTTACTAAAATTATGAGGGGCAGCCAAATGGAAACAATTCAGACGCGAAAATGTTTCTTTAAACTTTTATTACTTCAAAACTAATCTCCAAAACTGTTAAGACGTTTATCCTACTGAGAGATGAGATGGTTAATCCCAACATTGAAGAAGTTTTTGGGAGGCTGACGGAACCACTACTGTAATCGTCACACACGTACTTGCCCAATGCACAATGTCCACGAATGTTCCTCTCTCCAGATCTTCAGAAATGTGGAAAAAGTGATCCGTTGGTTTTCCTTTATAGACCATCCACACAAGAAATAATATCATGACACGATGAACCTGTCCCGAGCGAGTATCGTTTCGCAGTAGAACATCTCGGAATTTCTTGTGACACTCCAGTAGACATAAACACGATTCACTAAATCACTATCCATTAACTCCTGCTCAGCTCTTATTTTGTACGGAAACATTTTCAACGATTTTCGTACAGCGGTATGAGCTGTACCATAAGACACACCACTCTGGCCAGATAACCTGCGCAGGGACTTATGGCTATTGCTGCACTGATATCCGTTACTTTGTCTTCTGTGAGAACTTTCGGTCTACCACTTCGGGGTGCATCAACAACACTGCCTGTTCTCTTGAATTTATCATACAGACGTTTAATTGTTGATTTATTCGGAGGTGTCTTCTCAGAATACGCCTCTGCGAAGCATGCCGTGGTGGTTCCGTAACTCGAACTCCGTATGTACAGTTCCAAAATGAAGATCCGTTTCTCAAGTGAGTACACCATCCTACTATGGATCTCTACACTGCTTCCTGCCTCAACTATCACCACCAGTCACCTGCAATACAATAGAAAATAAATATTGCATGGGTTACATTACTTTTTCATCAATCTGTAGATAAATATGGACATATGAATATTTTTATAAACATATAAGATTTTGTAATTATTTATTATTTTTAAGGCAAAAAGTAAGATTGAAAAGTGGTCTACACAATGTTCCCCTATTTGAGAAAAAGCCTTTCAGAAACAACATTCCATGGTCTGGGGGAAAGTCTAAGAAAGAAGAGGTCATTAGCAGAAAGGTAAGTTCGTATTGAAATCTATTTCAATAATTCAGAGGTTAAGAATGTTTAAATATTGTTGAAACTTCGTAAGTCATTTACTTAAATTCGGCGTTTCAGAAAACGTAGGACGTGTTAAAAATAAAATAGTTGGTTACAATAAAAACATAAAGGGGCATAAAAAGCAATTAAGCGTTACGATTTATCACCAAATGTTGAAAATTAATTTGGAATGTACTTCCTAAAATGCTTTCGTAACTTTATAAGGGATTGTAAAATACTTCTATTTGTAAAAATTGTCGCCATAGGACAAGGCAACAAGATACAATCTCGTTCAAGGCAGAAGGACCAAAGCGAATTTTTTAAAATGTTTCCACCATACACAAAAGGATATCGAACCAATATCGGACCAATACAGGTCCAGTAACGGCCTATATTGATCATGGTTGGCCCGATATTCTGTGTTGTAAGGGTAAAATCTGTTTTTTATGAACAACAATGAAGACATTCATTAGTAAAACTCAAATAACAACAATAGTATGAAGAACTGCAAATTTCCGATGCCCTTCTGCCTTAAACGCGACGAACACCGTAAACAAAATACGCTTAGCAGTGATAGATTGATAAAGCTTTTCAATTCTGCAGTCAATGACACATTATCCAAGACCAACGAAAAATATTAATAAATGCCAATGAAAATTACAAAAAATAAATAAATAAAATCACATCAGCTGGATCTTCATAAAAAATCATACCTTGGTTACTGGAAATGTCTGCAGATTACAACGCAATTCATCCATATGTTAGCCTGTTTAAATGGAGCACTGACTCCCAAGGCATTCGTGCAGATTTGGCGCACTATAGAATATAATCTTTGTTTTCCCCATCCGAGTTACATGATCTGCCCATCTGAATAGAGTTACCGTAATGTCTGCGGAATAAATACGGACAAATTAGCCAACAATTACTTGTGACAGCAACATGGAATAACTGATTAAGTGAAAAGAACGGACATTTAGTTATTTTTTGCAAAGTATTTACGAACACGCACTTGCCTTTAAAATATGGACTGTCCCTACAAAATACGGCATATGTAACTCTCATTTTAAGCGTCGCGATTTCATTATTCTTACAATATCGAGTGAGTCATACAGTCCGTGGAGTTCTTCATTGTGCACTCTCCTCCAACCTCTGGCCATCTCGTCCCGTTTCGGCTCGTATATCTATTTCAAAACCTTGTTTTCAAATACAAGTAATTTGTGTTCAACTGCTAGGGTCGTACTCCAACTTTCGCTAACGTAAAGCATTACCAGCAGATTAACCGTTGTATATATCTTTAATTTCAACTTCATTGATATTAATCGCGAGGATAGGAATTTCTGGACTGAGTAGAAACATGGATTGCTCGATACAAAGCGACTTTATATTCCTTCCGTGAACTCGTTTTTGTTTCTTATATGTATTCCTACATATTTAAAATTGTTTATATTCTCTAAGTTCTCATTCTTAATTGTTATGTAGCTATTGTATTCATTCTCTGTCTTTCGGTTTGTTATCATGTATTTTGTTTTCTCTACGTTAACTGTAGACCTATCTCATCGCAATCTTGTACTAAGACATCGGTGTTACTTTGTAGTGCATTTATATCGTCCCGTATTAATTCTACATCATCCGCCTATACAAACAGTTGGTTCAATCCATCCGGTGTTACTTATTCTTGTCCTCTTTTATTTTTAGAACCACATATATTCTAATGCAAAGCTAAACAGTAGTGGTGATAGGCATCACTTTGTCTAAATCCGTTACGAATCTCGAAACTATCTTACATATTGTTACCTAACTGCACTTTACTTATGGAGTCCGTGAGACATACTAGATGAAACACTTTTTCGGAATTCCAGATCGTAAAAGGATACTGTTAATCTTTTCCTTTTCATAGAATCATTTGATTTCTTAAAATTAATAAGCCGGTGGTGAAGCATTCCATTGTATTTCCATTTCTTCTTTAATATTTGTCTCAAGGCAAAATCTGATCCTGCTTGCATATATTTTTTCTAAATCCACATTAGCGATCTCCAATTATTAATTTACGTATACTCTGAGGCGTGTGAGCACTATATTATTTAATACTTTGTAACGGGTTGTGAGTAAAGAGATTCCGCGGTGATTGTTACTGTCCAATTTATCTCCTTTCTTATATCTCGAAACTATTATTGAGGTTTTTCTATTCCTTTGCAAGTTCCTCCTTTATTCATGCACTACTTATCAATGTATGTATTTCTTTGATTAGTGACGTTCCTCCTGTTTTAATTAATTTTCTGGAATGTTGTCTATTCCTCGTGATTTGAATATTTTCAAATTCTTTATCGAAATTTCTACCCGATTTCGTTAAGTTCTGGTATCCACGGTTCTGCGTTGAATATTTCGAACTTCTATGTTTGTTCTTCGTTGTGCAAATTAAGAAGCTTTTCAAAATAACTTTTCCACACTTCGATAATTTTAGTCGGATTTGATTGAAGATCTCCACTTTCATTTCTAATCATCCTTAACCTCGGCTGGCAACCTTTTCATAACCAGTTTAACTCTTTGTATAGATCTTGTATGCTATTTATTTGTTTTGCTGTTTTTTCTATCTTATGAATCTTCTGCGCAAGACATTCTCCCGTTTTTTCTAAATCCGCGTGTGGCGTTACCTCTCGCGTTAGTGTAGTGGCTGGTATTTGCTTCCCTTTTATTACTTAGTTATTGTTGCCTAGTTGGTTTCCTTTCCTCAAGAAGCTTAAGTTATTCTTTATCAAACCAAGGTTTGTTTTTCTGCCGTTTCTTCTGACCTACATGTTTCTTCGCTGAGCTCTTTACTGTATAAGGAGTTGCCTACTACATCTTACGTACATCAAATTCATTATTAATGTCATCTTTATTATTAGTAGATTCGGCTAAGATTTCGAACCTATTCGAGATTTAGAGTTGGTAATCTGCCTTTTCGCTCGGAGTATCTAAACGTTTAACTTCGAATTTTATTTGTTTTGATCCCTTGTTTTCCTTGTTCTCGATGCACAACTTTTGTGATCACTAACTGATGGTCTATTTCACTTTCCACTCCTCTGTAAGCCCTAACCTCAATTATGTTAGCGTGTCTATCTATTAATACGTGGTGGATCTGATAGATAGTTTCACCATCCGATGATATCTATGTGTATTTGTGAATGTCTTTCTGTTTAAAGCACGTGCTCTTTACTAGTAGGTCTTTCGAAATCGCGAAAACTTTCTCTCCAAGTTGCTCTTTTCGTGAGGACTTGTTTTGAGTATAGTAGATCTGTATTTTTCTTGCCTTAGCGTTGAAATCATCCAGCAATGCTGTTAATATTATGCATTATTGAGATGGACATAGACAGAATGTTCGAGAGCACAGCAAATAGTGTCTTCATTTAGTTCATTCCCTGCTTAGGCATTTGTGTGTGCAGTATCTTGAAACTTCTTATATACTTCTTGAAGCTCTATTGTGCATGCGTGTGTGATAAGGCAGCATATGTTATTTCAAAATAAGGACATGTTAGCGACTCAAAATGAATAATTTACACAGTCCAATTTGTTTACATTCAATAACTTTAATGCACATATAGTTTCAAATACTACTATAAGTATTACTCACAATTATCGTTGTATATTTTAGCTCTCTTATCGTATAAACTACTCATTCGTTTTCTTCCTAACTCTATTATTTCATTATTAATATTAGTCCTCTGACTAAACTATATTTATGATATCATTTGTCCACTATCCATAATGCAAGTTATTGATATTTTATCATATTGGAAACGATATAAAACAAATGATGATTATATACGTGGTCATTGATCTCAGTTCGACAATTTCTCCTGAATATTATAATTACAATCTTTCCCCCTTCATCTTAAAATCGAAGAATATTTTGAAACAGCCTGTATCTTCTGTTCATAGATATATCAAACAACAAACGTAAATATGAAACAGAAATTAACAGTATTGTAATAAGAAAGAGGAACACAAACTGATCCAGATCCAGAACAAATGGATATAAGTTGTATTTCCCAAAATCGAGACAATTCCATACAGATTTTGAACAATAATCAATCAATGATAACAGAAAACAAAGAAGGAGGAACAAAACATCGTTCTCAGGTGATACAACGAGATATTGAATCAAATAATGAACTATCAAAATGGAGCGCAAGGGATGAAAATAAATAAAGAACTATAATAAGGAAGAGAAGAAGTAGAAGTAAGGAGAAGGAGGAGAAGTAAGAAGGTAAAAGTTATAAGTGAAGATCCGTTTCAAAATTGAGCAAAGTTCAGAACAAACAATATCCAAGCTAGTGTTGACAGATGAGAACATCTTGAGTGTAAATATGGAAGGAGTACCAGACCATTTAATGTAATTAGAAATGAGGGGAAAATATAAAAGAATATGAAGATGAAAGCAATAATATGAAAACATTTGTGAAATGCTATTTCTGATTTGTTTAGGTTAGGTGATGTTTGGTAATGTTTAATTAGGTTAAGCTTTGTACTGATAAGGAATTTGAAATACGATAAAAGAAAGGAAGATCTTTAGTACAATATTGTGAATTGTTTAATATTTATGTTTGTTGTTTTATATATCTATGTACAGCCTGAGTCAAAACTACCTAAATGCCTAAAAAATTAAATTCAAATTCAAATATATTTATGTACAATAGATATAGGGTATTTCAAAACATTCTTCGATTTCGAGATGAAGGAGAGGGGAGTGTGTTACGTCTACCAAATCTGTGTTGAAATGATTTTGTTTCTTTTACTTAGTGGAAGGACATATGTTGTGTAATGTATATAATTTGATTATTCACATCTAATACATATTTGTTTATTATCTAATTGAATTTGTATTGTAATTTCAAAGGCGTTCACCTGAAAATTGAAAATCACCTCACAGAATAAATCAATGTTATACACCATTGTAAACGAAGCTGTTTTTGGAGCAGCGTTTTACTATCTATAGATATTAAAAGTTTCCTTTCTAGGAAGCAGGAAATAGAAAAAGTATTACTCTGAAAGCATAGAGCTTTAATCATTCCTTCTTGAATGGCAGTCACCTCCAATCACATCATACAGTTACAAACGTTTCTAGTGATCCTGAACATGATGAACCTCATCAAATATAATATTTTCTATAATGTATAGCAATAAAGCCTCTTACTTATGGTGTTCAGGCATTGATAATAACAACAATAAAAGTAATGGTTAATTTAAGACATTTTGATAGGTTCCTTGCATTGATTTACATGAGTAATGTTTTGTATATATTATGTCTACCACAAGTAGAGTTTCTATTTTCATTCAATATTTATTTTGATATCTTGCATTATATAAGGCAGCATTGTCGTTACCAGGGTTGAAGAAAAAATCACGATTTTGTTTTCAAATAAATCATTTTTGTTGATTTTTTTCATTTAAATCAAAAATAGTTTTATTCAAATAACTTGCCGCACTTAAATAGCTAGAAAGTTAGTTTTATTTTATCAGATACCTCACTCAACCAGTAAAATCTAAAGTAAAATTCACGAATATGTTATGTTCGCTGTGGAAGATAGCCATGGAAAATAGGCAATTGTTACAACTTGTAATATTTTTTTAAATGGAAGGAATATATGGCGTTACTTACATATGGTATATGTTACAAAGGGAAGTTAACATGTAGGAAACTTTTACGATATTTTCGCCAATTCACGGTGAATGAAGTGGTTTCAGAGTTGTATACACCGTAATTAAGTTCGAAAAAGAAACAAATTTATAATGTTTCTACGCATCAGCTTTCCTTCTAAATTGAAGTCTGTCTTCCTTCATTCCTAAGTAATTGCAAATTTATAATAACAATTGCCTCTTTACTTCAGTCTACATTTACCTAATGAAATATTCTAGAATTTAATTTTACTAAGATAAATTTACTTCATTTCACTTACAAGCAAACATACTGATGGGTCAGAAAAAACTTATAATTTTTTTTATTCCATCTTGATTGGAATGTAAAAGTATGTACACATGCAAATTTTGGCCACTCGAGTGCGATTGGTTTGGGATATATCTATGCTACAAAAGTCAGATTTCGCATGTGGAGACTGAACAAAAATTGCGGAAATACAGCTGCTGTTTTAAATTACTGAAAGAAATGAAAAGCAAATATTCTGTAATTGGTACTGGGTGACAGACACTCTATTTACATTTAGAGGCACTCCATATGTTACCGCGTATCTATATATAAGCATCTTAGGCACTGTAACTATGATTTTTAACTTTTCACGCGCATCAAAGTTACGTAAAAATGCATTGGCTTCTTTAGTTTGAAAGTGCAATTTAACTGCCTGCCTACCTAATGATTTTATCCTGAAAAATTTAATCTGACGCTGTATCAGTTAATAACTAATCTTTATTGTATTATAGCCACCGAGATTTTGTTTTCCTTACTATTTAGCATTAGAACCCCCCCCCCTATGGTTGCTAGGGAATAATAACTGATTATTTTGATTATTATGTCCTACATTTGTATTGCGGATTTGTTTTTTGCTCTAAGTAACCATAGGGTTAGGAATATAAATAGAGGGAACCTTAGGCTGTTTTGTTGGAGAGGGGATTGAAGCAAGAGACAGAAGGGACGAAGCATTTCGGCCATATTAACTGGCCCCATATTTAGAGACCCTCTTTTCCGAGTATTGCCTCTCTGAGGTGCACTCACCCTCCTATCGAAAAAGGCAATCCTCACAGTACTCGGTATAGAGGGACTCCAATAGGGGCCACACAAGATGGCTGCCGACGAACAGTAATTTGGCTTCATGTGACGTCATTTATATTCTCTCTATTTTCTTCCTAACTCTATGTAAGTAACTTATTTTCTTCATCTTCAGGCAAATCGCTTTCTATTAACTCCCGTTTATTTAGATTTGATCCTGTGATAGTGCCTTTTTCTTCTTCAGCCATACGTATTAAATCTTTTTTAATTTCATTTTCAAAATGTTTGCCTTGCAAATCAATTCCTTGTTGAATTTCCATAATCAAATTTTCTTCATTATCTTTCAGTTTCATAATATTAGAACTTGGAATATCACCATTCATTGATATTTTGGAAATCTTGCACAAGTATTTTATCGTCCATTTCTTAAAAAGACAACACTTTTCACTTGCGGTATCACAGAGCTTAAGCAACATCCATAGACGCCATCTTGAACTCCCCTTTTCAGTGATCCATTTCAAACTCTAGTTGTAAGTTTGACTTAAAAATGTCGTTTAAAATTTTGATTGTTTAATAATACCTGATATTTCTAAATAATATAGATTTTTTAATTAAAGATATAAGGAATTTCTAGTGTTATTTTCTATATCTTCGTTCTGTTGCATAAAATCATATATTAATACAGGTGCAGGTTTATGATTGTAATAATTTTAATTTAATTTATCTGTTTTTTATCGCTTTTGAAACCAATCATTTTCAGAATATTGTGGACTATGTTATTTCTTGGTGGCGTTATTATAACTTGTTACTTGATCCATGAATCCTGGAAGAAGTTTCAAGAGAGTCCAGTAGTTGTAACGATTGAGAGGAATTATAACGAATGGAAAATTCCGTTACCAGCTCTTGTTCTATGTCCTCCTCATGCACTTGGTCGCAAGAGCAAGACAATTTTGAAAGAGTATGTAGTGTTATTATTATTACATTATTTTACTTTTCTTCAATGCTTTCATATTAAATTATGAATTGTTTAACAATTGTTATAGAACATAACAAACACTTAGAAACAGTTTCTTAGTAGCGACGCGTATATGACTTGTTATTCTAAAAATTACAATATGATTTTTTTTTTGTTTTTTGATGTAATAGTCTTATATTAAACTTTTATTCATAATTTATAACTTAAGCGAAATTTATGAAAATTGAATGTTAAGTAGTAAGTTGAAAGGCAAATATCTAATAATCAATGAATACTAAGAATACAGTAGTTTTCAATTGTTACTTTTTACGTATACTTCAAGGCGTTGTAAATCCGAGATGGTCTTATGCCGCAAACTATTTTTGAGTAGTTAATTTCTTATATGTTGTTTGGGTACTTAATTTCAGTTGCCTAAAATTTGCCTGACACTCGTTCCGGTATCCATCCCTTCCTTTCTATTTCTGTATTTAGTTCATCCATTCTTTGTTCTGATCTTACTTTAGTTCCAGAAATTTCTCACCTAATTTCTGATCCAACATTTTATCCAGGTTGTTGAACATTTTGTTTTTATCTTCTTTTATGTCCTGGAACTTTCCGTCTTGATCAGTATGCAAGTCCTGGAACTTTTGATCCATACTACCAAATGTTTTATTCAAACCGCAAAACTTCTTGTCTATCTTCTTGTCTTAGTTGTTAACTTTTTGATCCAATCCACTAAATTTCTCTAATAACTGTCTAATCAAGGATACACTGGCATCTTCTTCCCTTGAACTAGTTTCTTCTTCTTTCTGGCCGTGCTACATACCGGTCTCTGTAGCTTCCTACTCGGCTTTTTTCATCATTCCAGCTTTCATTTTTCGTTTACTGATACAGGCACTGCTTCTTACTGGCATCGTTTCACCTGACGCTACTGATTTGGGTACTCCTTTGGGGCTTGTATCTCTATCATTGTCGCTTTCCATGTTTTGGATACGAGAATAGCCTATAGTACTTCTGGACCTGGAATCTTTCCTGGAGCTGGCTGGAATCTTGCCTGGAGTCTTCCTGGAACTGAAATCCATTTTAATATTGGATTCCGTTCCGAATTCTGGTCAGAAAGCCTTTCAAAATTGAGCCCGTAAGCTGGTCGCCAAATATATGTAATGGTTACCCCAAGTACACCCAGATTACCTTATATCTAAACTCACTTCTTCCGGTTAAGCATGGAATTTAGATTTGTCCAACTGAAAAGCAATGTCAGATTAGTATATGTGGAAACCCTTTCCTACGCTATCTAACACATGAGCGGGTATGCAGCTTACCGACAGCGACGATTCTGTGCTGACCCTTTGCTATCACTACCTAAACCCAGGCAAAAGGAACATATGAAATAAAACGGGTTCTCTTTAGCACTTATTTATTTCAGCTACCAATTGCTCACCAAGAGCTAACTGTCTGGGCCAAAGCCGAAGATTGAATGTCTTCACAGCAAGATACAAACCTTTTTATACATAGCTACTTGGCAGTGATACGACTTTTGGCGTAAGAAAAATAGTCCATATTTGCACAGATAAAGATGAAAATGACAAATTACATTTAAAGTTATTAAATAAATCATATAATTAACTGGCATTTTAATCTTTTGTAGTTATAGCGTCTTTACTTGTAAATAATTCTGACACTGACATATTATTAGTGTCCTTGCTCCATGTAAAATTAACTTCAGCAACACATACATATATTTTATAGATCACATTGCCGAAAATAAATATTTAATTCCAGGTTCTTGAATACTAATTTCAAATATATCTAAAAGTCTTTAATATGGCAAAAGCTTCAATATTTAATTTGGCGTATCGGGATTTTTCTTTATATTACATGAATTTCAAAACTCCAAAATGTGAGTTAATACAATCAGATCCGGGGGTGACGTAAGTGAAAAATTATATACAAAGTGCGGCACTTGTCCAATAGCGGTAACGCAATACACCAACCAACTTTGAGGGATGATAGTTCACTTGAAATTAAGCGAACTCATGAAAAGGATTCGAATCCTTACCAGCGAATTCGAATCTGCAACTGAAATTGCCCGAGCACCGCTACTACACGAGGGAAGTAAGTATAAGAGGGTATTGAAATAATTTTCAGTAGTTTGGAATTACTTGGGTAGATTTCGAATATATTTTACACCTCAGTGTATTTTATTTCTGTATTTACACATTTAAAAATCCCTCTCTATACCCTCAAAATTTGGGTACAAAATAAGTATAAGCACTCATAATATCGCCGACCAGGCAGCCGTGTGGTCTGAGGCGTTGGGCCAGCAACTCGAAGGTCGCGGGCTGGGATCATACCAGAGGTATGTAAGTTTCTGAATATTAATTAGTAGTGCCAGCGCAATATAATCGTGAAGGATGGAATTCAAAAGTTATTAAAATGGTCTATACAAAATAGTTTACCAAAGTTTTTTACTCATAATATCATATCGCACTCGGCAGAAGTAAATAAATGGAAGTCCGAAAAGGCTGAAGTGGAGTGAGTGTTTGGAGTAAACTGAGCGTATGACTTGCATTACTTTTTGGACTTGGACAACTACATATACATTACCTTCATATCCCTGTACATAGTGTTCCATCATTTAGTACATGTCTCATCCTTCGTCAAGAACCTAAGGGTACACGAGAGAAAACTATCGAATAATTTCGTATTCCAGATTTTTCAGGCAAAATCCGAGTTAAGATAAGTACTAACACAGTTTTTGTGATAAATACTCGAGGTACTTAGGATTGCATCAAGTTCATGAATTTGCTACTCGGGACGCTAATAAATGACTACCAGAAAACTGGCGTAAGGTGCCTATTTCCGAAGTTTCTTGGTGCGTGACGATTCATACTGGATGGATACAAGTCATTTTATTTCTTACAACAACGTAAGGAAAGCGGTATTATGATACCCTCTTTCTAGGTGAAAAAGCTAAGCATTCCCCACACCTGTCGTCATCACTGTTACTTATCTTTACCACTGATCATAATCAATCTGCACTTTGTGATCAGTTCCATCAATAAAAAGCAACTCAAGGAATCTGCCATCAGCTGTGATCAATCTGTTCATTAGAAAGATGTAAAAGTTGTATATTCTATATGCGTACTAAAACTGACATGAATGAAAAGGAACACCCGCGTTACATGACATGTGTCATGCCATTTAGCATAGTTTTGTTTCTGTGTTACAAATAACGCATCTATAAAGCAACGACAGCATGAATTTCTGGTGTAAGATTGGGCAACCCATCTTACTTCGTGCTGTAGGACGAGAATATGTGGAGAGCTGCTTCCATATGGCCCATACGCCGTTCATCGTACACTATAACCCTCCCCTATCGTATGGTGAAATATGCAGGGTAAAACTGTTTACGAAATGCGGTTCATGTCTTACGTCATTTTAACAGATTGAAAATTTACAATAGTTGGAACTTAAAGCAAAAAATACAGACTTATGAATGAAAAGTGACGCTTGACGCATTTACTGTTACTTTAATGTATCTCACTCTGAGAATAAGTAAATCGTGACTGCATGATGCAACACAATGTCGAATTGTGCTAAAACGTTTTACAATGTCATAATACTTAATAGAAATCCCCAATAATAATGCATGTTCAATAGTATTGCTACTCAATAATTACACACTTCAATACATAGCGCGACTGACTACAACTTAATGGTGCAAAAATAGCGAAACTTGCGTAACTTAGTGTATTAAATTAATTGATTAGAGAATGTGTATTTCGTTTTGTGTTTCACGTACTACACGTAACTTAAAAACAGATACATACTTAATTTGACCTCAAACTCCTTACGCTTGTCCTATCACTCAAGACATGATACAAGTTGATGTACTTTTCAGAGTGTTCAAGAGACAAGGGAAAAATTTCTCGTGCTTGTTCGTGGTGTAATTGACTAACCATAAGCCACGTTATGCTTTTCTCGAACTGGAAGCATTTGCTTAAAGTTGCTTTAAGTTTCCGTTACGGTAAGTTTAACAATATCCAAACACTTTTATCAAACCAGAACAAGCAATTATAATATGTAACTGTATCAATACATGTTACTAATTAAGATAATGCAGTAATTAAACAGGATGACTTACATTGATAAAAGTAATTATTTTACCTGACAAATAAACAGATTAATTGAAAAGGAGAAAACACTTTTAAGCAGTGGTGTTGAAGAACTGATGCATACGAAATGCTAAGTCTGTTTTCCACAGATTAACACTACACATGTATGGGAGTGGTTTCTAAAGTTAAGCAGTGTGCTCTATACGCAGTTTGTCGTGAACAGATTGCAGCGTTGTCTTGGACAACTTTGACTGTCATATTTTGTGACTTCTACGAAATGAGAAGTTTATACATTCCAAATGAACTATAGAGGTGGCTATGGTAGTATCCATTAATGAAACAGCTGTTTGTCAACTAATCCCACGCGACATGTCAGTACAACAGAAGAATGCGCCTCTGACAGTCAATGCGAAGATAATACTTAAACACAGACTTTGCATCTTGTCTCTCGTTTGCGTCAGTTCTTAAACACCAAAGCTTTGACGATCGCTTTCCGTAAACATACCATTCCTGAATTAATATTTAAAATTACTTACAGGACTTTTGGAAATCTCGATAAAAATGAAAAGAAATTCTACAAACATTTCTTCTCAGATCTGGTTCATCTTAGTGACGCGAATATGGCAAATATGATCAAATATGAAAATAACGACATATTACTACAGCTTAATCTGACAGTTCTTCAAGATAAGGTGAGATAAGTTTAGATACAACAAATGGAGGTCTACAAATATTGTAGTTCTCTTTACTTAAATTTCTCTGTAAATATTCCCCCTGAAAACATCATACTTGTAGAACAATGTATGAGTAGTTGTTAATGCAACTTTGGCGGTAATCTAAGCTGTTCCCAAAACTTATAAACTACCTTCTAAAAATAGATTCACCATAATCATTGAATAATCCTGATTCATCAGAGGGAAACATTTTCTAGTTTTAGAATTCTTCTGAAGAAATCAAACACTTGATATTCAGTCGTTATCTTGTAAGAACTATTTACAACTAACAGAAATATGTCGCAGGAAAGATATGTTTGGAATTATTCCAATTCGACTAATCACACCTCGAAATAAGGATTGTTGGTTATGGATAACGAAATTCTATCTGTGCCTATAGCTTTAGGCAAAGGGATAAAATAATAATTGATTTAATATTACTCTTTATGTGCAGTCACTATTGCTCACATGCTTTACACGAAAGACCAGAATACACCATGCCCAGCATGCTTAGTTCTTCAGTAATCAACCCAGGCTTTGGATCAACATTCGAGAGGCCAGAAAGTGGAGACTTTAACTAAGAACTTGGACGCTACTTTCAGGATCCAATTGCGAGTGTGTCAGTCCTTCGATACGTGACGAACTTATTTTGCAGCCGATTTCTCGGTCCAGAAATTCAAATTAAATAAAGGATAGTGTACAGAAATCTAACAGTTCGTGGCGGAACAAGAAAAGTTTTCATTCTTCGAACTATTGAGTTTCCTGCGCTGTAAAAATAAGTAGTTGCGATGTCCAATTTCAGAATACCACTTTAGGTGTTCTTTATAGACGGTGCAAAAGCGTCAGATTTAGGTATGGTTGTTTAGGTATTTAAAGCATCTAATATAACATTAGAGAAATATTGAATATTAATTTATACATGAATACTTAAGCGACAGGACTCATCGTAGGCCATTGCAACTAAATGAGTTAAATTGTATTCTTCTGTGCAGTACTTACAAGCACATAATACTCGTCAATGTCTGTATACACGAGACATGATGATATTTAATTTTAAAATTGAGTACAATTGACATCACCTTAAATTATTACATTTTTACATATTACATAATGAGTCATCACTTAAATAATCGTTGACAGCATAATAACCTTTATATACCAACATATTGAATAGCTCAGATCTAAACTTATTAATATTGTCTACTCCTAAGGTAATTTTGTAGTTTATTATACAGTGTAGTACAAGAAGAGTAAACCTTAGAATCGGTAGTTGCGAAATATTGTCTTTCTACAAATATGTTTTTTTTGTCGTGTATAATAAGTGTGTATATTGGTTCTATAAGTAAATATGTGACTATTTTTCTTTGTAAATATTACGGTCTTATAAATGTATAGGCATGGAACTGTTAGAATGTTTTGAGTTTAAATACATCTTCTTGTGCTCATGTTAAACAATACTTCTAACAACCTTCTTTAGTATACGAAAAGTATTTACACTGACATACGATGCACAATAAAATATAATTCCAAAGCTAATAAGAATGTAAAATGTTGCATAATGTAATGTGGGTCAGGCATAAAAAAATATGCAAAATGTACAAATGGAAGGCCATAATTTTCATTACCGTTTAATGTACTTAATTGTACACAACGTAGGGAACGGATACGAGTCAAGCAGCGCAAATGTAACAAGCAATCATTGTTCCGTATATGTTTATTTCTTTCGCATAAAAGATATAAAGAAGACATAAACATCATTGCATCTATGAGCACTCAAAGCAGCTGTTAACCACGCGCTGTCAATGATGTCAAAGGTGCCGAAGATCATTAGCCTCACCATGAAGGGACGACTGAGTTCCTGGAAGAGCTGGTCGCAAGAGTAAGCCACATGCCATCATTTTCTTTTTTTAAAAAGAAAAAAAGACAGCACGTTTTACATACATGTAATGCCGAACAGACATTAGAGAGAGAATTCGAGTTAATTAAAGTCAGGTTAGATTATTCTTTCTACATTACGCACAAACATTGGACTCAGCCACAGACTTACGACTATGCCCAATTGGGAAATGTTTCTGCATGTGTTGTTCATCTTGTCTCTGGTGGTTTTCGTCTATTAAGCGAGATGGCCAGAATTAGATAAAAGGAAGAAGACAAACAATAGACACAACATGAACACGACGGTGGTTCTGATAAACGCTCAAGATTACGTAAACCTGTAAGTAGTGCCAAGTAAACCACGAACAGATAAAGAAAGAAAAAGACAGGCCAAGTCGATACCCAACGCCTGGCTGAATCTCAAGACTCCGGTGCGCGTATTTACGTTTCCTACACGGTTAGTGCAATTCTGGACGTGACTTCTGCAACTAACCAATCAACACCACTCAAAGGAACTTTGTCCTTGAGTAGTGGGATGCTCATAGAGAAATGTTGTCGCCTGTAAATTAGGTTTTAGCAACTAACATTTTACATTTAAAATAAAACTAAAGAATTACATGGAACTTTAAATAGAAAAGTTTCTAATCTACAACCATAAAGAAGCATAATTATTTACATAAAAATTAATTTAGAACAATTTACTATGAATGCGATGATTAAATTTTGAAAGTGTAACTTGCTCAATTACCTGGCAAGCTTCAGAAATGTAACTTACAATTCCAAATGCTTCTAACAAATTTTACTTAACTTTTAAATCTATGTAAAGCAGAAATAATGTAAATATTAGAAATGAAATTTAAAATGCATTTTCTGTAAAATGTAAATTACTCTTATAACTTGTAACTACTCTTCTGTCTCTCTGTTTGTCTCTCCCTTAAACATATACATATCGTACAGGGAGATAGTTTTACTTTTACTTGTAAGCAAGAGATTATCCAGAAAGAAAATTTGGTTACTACCACTATGTCTTCCGAAGCTCCCTTAAATTGTTGCGGCTTTTAACTAAAAGTGGTCCGGACAATAAGTATACTTGTAGTGTAGGGCTAGCAGACGTCCCGATGTAGTCTTTAATGTTTTTTTTCTATATACTTTCTATGCAAAAAACTTGAAAAATATTTAAATAAAGTAATAGAAAGAGACAGAGCGACCTATGGTGTCTAAAAATAGTGCCGAGGCGGCATCCTAGCCCGCCTTAGCTGCACTACGCCCTTGCTTAGACCTGAAACTGAAAAGGAATTGAAAACTCACTGGGATAATATCTGTAAGCTACTAGCGAGACATTATCTGTAGAAATTGTTCAACTGTTAGTGACATTTAAGAAATCATATTATTTGAGTAAGTTATCTATGAGTTTTGGTAAAAAGAAAATTTAACTATTTTGAAATATTAACAAATGACTATGTTTCCCTTACACTGGCGAGTTTAACGTCTAGTAACTTGAAATGTACGAATTTTCGTAATTTATTTTGTGTTATCGATTATGTCGGTGTCTTCCTATGTTTACTACCCTCTAAACATCAATTAGGTATTTTGCTTAGTTTAAAGTTGGGAAAGTGTAAGCAAATGAACTTTATTAAAATTTCCCTTTGCATTTAAGTAAAGGGTGCTCTATTACTACGAAATCTGTCTCGGTTTTGATTTACATTTAACTTGATTGATAAATTAGGTATTATGTAATAAAGTATGAACAGTACGAAGTGTAAGTTCATCTATATCCACGAATATATATACTGTATGAGGACTCTAAAAACCAAGGAGTATAAGTGTATTTTGGAATAAAAAGGTTGGAGGTAATCTTTTATATGTAATTCGAAATATACGTGACATGAAATTGCCAAACATTTGTACACGGACACATTGTGCAAAATATGACAATGTAAAAGATTATCTTCATCTTTGTTATTCGTTAAAGCAGTTAAAACCCCTTGGTTTCTCGAGTCAGCATGTAACATAGCACGTTGTGTCTACAGACATACTTTCACTTGTGATAGGGTATCAAGAACCTACTTATTAAGATTATTAACCATGATCCTGGAATTTACAAAAAAAAATAAAAGGTTACTAGCAACCCCAAAAGAGTTGATGTTACAGAGTAGGTTGACAAATATAGAGCTTGGTAAGTACGGGGTTATAGCTTAATAAGTAAAATGGTTAACTCAAGCGGGTTGCTCTAACCCTGCACATAGGTTATTTTGAAAGGTTATGATAAATAACTGTATTCAGTTACTTTAACCATTCCTCTATACTAACGAAGATTTGTAAAATTTTTATGGTAAAATCTCTGGAAGCATGTGATTGTTATGATTTACACTACATGTATCTTAATTATATTCATTTCTGCGAGAAAATGCGAATCGGACGGGGACCTCACGTGTATCAGCGCGAAATGCTAACAAGCACTTCACGAGAACACTTGAAGCTTGAGATCTATAATGTGTGTATTGCACGAAGTTACACGACTGTGATGTTCATTATATGAATATCAATGTTGCTTATTAAACTTACTCATTAATAGAATAGTATTAATATTCTTAAATTTAGGGTTGCTAGGTTAGTTGCTAAGCTTAACCTTAAAGTTTTGTATGTGGAAACCTCTCAGAGTTCAATAACCGCCATCTCCCAGAGAAGAAACTCGGTTCAACTAACCCTCATCGAGGTTAAGAAATACCTAATTCTTAGAAGGTTAAATTTACCTACACATTAAACGGTTGATATAACTAAGCATTAGGTGTAACGGTTCGTAAAAACATCGATTACATTTCGTTAATGCTTGCTTAAATGTATAAATTTATTTAGAAAATATAGACGATAAGATTCAGTTGATTTATGCAAAGGGTTTTGAAAAACTTATAAAGAAAAAAATATTTGTAAAGAAATTTGGGAGTATTACGAATATTATAGTTTGTAACATTCATTGATTTCGATCTTCTTTTGTTTGCCACGCTTGGCGAAGGAAATTGAAGAAGAGGACGGTTATTGTGGTGTCAGAATTTAATAGAAATGGATGGTTGTTTCGTCGATTGAAGAATTGGTGACAATATTACATGTCTGAGGAGGATTTGTGTTCCGAACTGACTGCTTTATACGAGGATATTTCGTTATGTCTTTTGCTGGATAAAAATTGGAAGTTTAATTGAGGTGCATTGGTTTCATTACGATTCGTTTCGCTTTTCATAAGTGGAAGTGAAACTAAGAGGGCTAATATTCAATTATTTTCCGTAACCTTATTGTTTGGAGAAATAATGGTGAACATAAATTTCATTCATAAGTAATTATTTACTAAAGGTAAATCATTATAGTCAAGTTAAAAATGTCAAACGCTAAATTTGAACTACGTAAATAGGTGTGTATAGTCACGATATAAATTATGAGCGCGAGGTTTGAACTTTGGCTGAATGACGACTTGGTGTGAAAGAGAGCGAACAGAAAACGAGGTATTGCATTGTAACGAAACACTTTACCGTAAAATCTTTTTTAAAGGGAAGTTGTTGGGTTCGTTCTAAAATCGGCTTCATCTAAGAAGTGACTGTATAAATAGTTTTGTGGATTTAAAATAATAGTTGAGGATAAATTTAATTCACTTTAAAATTGAGAGAGGTTTATTAAGAAATTTCTTTGAGTTAAAACTAAGCTAAATTCTGGTCGTATGTAGTGGAAACAAACCGAAGTAAAAAAGTAAATAAGAAACTTTCAATAATTAATTTTTAATTAAGATTTATTAAACAATTTCTTAATTGAATTAGGAGTAAATTTAATAATCTACTAAAAGTTCAGATAGTTGTAAATTCTCTTTAAATAAATAATTAAGGTACCAGTATAAAGTTCGCATCGAGAAAATAAATCTAAATCAAAGGTCAAATAGAAAAAATGAGATAATTCATTTTAAATTAAAATTAAATTTTTTAATTACATTTGTGTCGAGTTGAGGACATCGATAACATAAATAAAACCCATAAATTAAAAAAATCAATTTTACTTAATTTCGGTGTATGTAGAAATACTTTGTAAAGAATATTTCAATTCAGTAAATACGATCATTAAACTACAACGGTAGTTGTCTTTGTTCAATTGGTCATTGATTTTCACTGTTTTGGGGTGTTAATGTCTGGAAAATCATTCCAAGATGTCGACCAGAACCACGAAGGACTTAGTATCTATCTATCCTAAAATTTCGTGCTCAAACATGGGAAGTTGAAATTTTATTTCTTTATAGTGGTTTATGTGTTGTTGAGTGGTTTTCTTGCCGGAGTGTATTTAAATTGAATTGCAGTCGTCGAAATTCGGGTTGTTCGATTTAATTCGATTCATATTTTATGCGTTCTTTAATTTTAATTTGGGATTGAATTTCCGACGTAAATACTATTCGTTGATCCTCCTAAAATTTCTATAATTGAAGACAATTGAATTTGATTCAATAAAGTAATCAATTCATGGTTAATAAATTAAAATTTGAGTTTTACAGCCTTCGAGATCGTTGAGTTTGTATAGTATTGAGTTAAGTTTGTATTGATATAATCAAGTTAATATTCTCAATATTTAAAATTTTCTTGAGATTTCCATTTAGTAAAAAGATTCATTCTACGTGGTATTCTATTACTGTATCAGTTCTTCGACTTTTTTTCCTTCTATTGAGCGTTTTGTAAATTTGTAAATACATATTTTTTAAACGAAGTTCTTAGCATTGCTGATGGCTTATGGTCCATGTTTGTCCGCTCTGGGGTTTCAAAGCATTGTGGAAGTGGACGATACTGAATCGTTTCAAAGCAGTTGGCTAAACACCCTGATTCCATTGATTGTGATAATTAATTGACCAAACAATTAATAGTCGTACAGTTGATGGATGCATGGTGGGAGGCTTGCATGGGTCAATCACGTTGTTTAAATTAAACGTGTGGTTTGTTTATTTCATCCTGTACCAATCTTGTAGTTAACTGACTACCCACGAATTGGTTGTTTTTATCCAGATTTCTGTTAAACTTTTTGAATAGGCTACCATTTACGTACAGTTGTAGGTACTTTCATGTCTCGTAAGGTTTGTAGAAAAACAAAAAGTAGGTTACCTACAACCCTTTCGGTCATTAACCTAGCAAAATCTTGACTCAGTTAAAACCATTTTTTTCCGTATAGTTTTAATTTAAAATTTATCAAGCCTAATGTGTATGCACTTCTGTAGTTTCACCGTGTTTGTGTCTTTCTGCACTATATGTAGTAATACAATATTATTAAGGTTAATGTAAAGCAACGAACTCTAACGTTAGATCACAACACTACCTCCATACATGTCTCATGCATTTTTATCGTAGAACGAAACTAATGCTGATCCTACAAATCCAAACCTAGAGAGTTCAAACTTTCAGAGATAAAAGTTCATAACCTCTTCAAGAGTTCAATCGGTGCCGAGTTATTATTTTAGATTTTCTTCATTATTGAAATCGCTTGATTGTTGTTGTGAGCATCAAAACCAATAACAATGAAGCTCTTTCAACAATGAACAAAAAAGAAAATTAAAAATCAGCATTGATCGAAACTCTTGAGTTGGTTATGAACCTTATTCCCTGAAAGTTAGAACTCTCTAGGCTTCAATTTGTAGAAGCAGGAATTAATTTTCATGAAACGATAAACATACATTAAACATATACGGAGATAGTGCTACCATCCTCGCTTTACACTTGTAGAATAGCGGGAATTGCCACTCCTCGTGCCATCTATTGGAATCTACCTTAACTAACTCGAGGTCTGCGACAGGTTATCAGATTTCAACTTTCACCTCTAGTTGCCACATGTTGCGTATCGCTGGGTTCAAGCTAACGAATTTCCATGTCTATATTGTTTTCTACTATATTATATATATTTTTTTCAAAGCAATGTTTTGGCGAGGACGATATTTAAAAAAGGAATTGAAATGCGCTAAATTGCTTTTACTTCTAAACTATTCAATATATCTTTGTTGTTCCAGATTAGGTCCTTTCCTGAATGGAGAGTGATGACGGTTGGAGACCGAAACGAAATTGAAGGTCACTTCTTGAGAAATCCTTATGGACCATGTTTTGCATATAATTCTGCATTAGCAGAAATAGCAAGGTACACTACCATTCCTTTTAGTTACTCTCAGTTTTGGAAATGACTAAACAAAAACATAGATGAACTTGCAGTTGCACCAAAAGACTACAGACTGAATGTGATGTTCAACTTTCATTAGGAGAGCCATGTATAGAAATAAAACCGGAAACTGGGTCATTTGGGCAAAGTTCGGACCGGGCAGTGGGTCTAGCTGGGTGAGATGGAAGGGAAAGCAGTAATTTTAATTATTTCTTTGCGTTTTAAGAGTGTTTCTTCTCGGGGACTGGAGGTATTATCCCCAGAGCACCAAAAATCGAAGCCGAAAATTGTCAGTTCATCAAGTTCCCAGACTGAGTCAATCGGGTCAAGCTTCGGACTAGGTCACCTATGTTCTGGTCATACAGAGTCACGGGCTCATCAAGAGTGACCCGGTTTCAGCTCTGATCACATAATTTATTTTTGTATTTTGAATAATTATACGCATGTACATGTTGCACACGAATACACCCACCAGTATCAAAGATAATATGGAATAAACATACCACTTGTTGGAAGGGATTAGATTCGTCTTTTGATTTCGGCAAGTTTATGTTCGTATTGGGATTATACACAGAACATTAAACCAAAGAAATATTATTATCAGACAAAATGTTTTTAATTTAAAGTTAAATATATTCATAGCTTTGAGACCTTGAGTTCAGATGAAAATTTAGTAGGGGGAAAGATGCAGCAAGAAGTTGGCCAAGAGCTAAGTTGAAGTATCTCCTTGGATTTTTCTGGTGTGGCTGAGTAAAGTCCTTTGGATGCTTTCAAGTACCCGTGAATATGAGCCAGTTTACAACAGGGTTTAAAAAGTATGCAGAATTGGGGGGCCACGGCCACCAATCATTAGATTTGGCGACCTGGAATCGCACCTGGTAGCCAATTTTAGCCACCAGTTCTTTGCACAAAATTCTCAACTATACAGGTATCAAGACAGTTCTGCCGTTTAACACCGTCCTGTATGCCATCTTGATGCCACGAGTGCATTATTTTATATATACATTTTTGGCACGTCGTCATACGTACTACAGCTTGTTCAGATGCCGCTGTGTGAGTGTCCAATAAAATTAGTCCTTCACCTAAGGGAAGACTGTATCACTTTTTTATTTGCATGGTAATCATGTTTCTTGACTAACTTCAGTATGAAGGTATATCATTGTGTAATATGCATGTTACAAGGTAACAAAAATATTTTTGTTGTTCCAGAGCAATGATAAACAAAGAGTAACACAGTGGACGCTAAGTACCTTTAGGTTTCGAACTAACCTCCATCAGCATCCAACACCTTTTGACAACGTTCCTGCAGCTGTACAATATCCTGGTGATAAAAGTCGGCGGTCTTCGAGGCAAAGAAGTCCGTGAGTGTGTTCCGCAGGTCTCCCTCGTTGGCGAAGGATCTCCCACGGAGGTAGCTGTCGAGGGAATGAAACAGGTGGTAATCTGTTTTCGCAAGGTCCGTTGAATATGGTATTTCCCAGCCAAGTTGCTGAAGGGTCTCCCGGGGTCCTCTTTGCCACATGTGGCTTTGCATTGTTGTGGAGAACCAGCACACCCTTGCGATCCACCAATGCCGGCTCCTTCTGACGCAATGTACGCCGCACCCTTCGCAACTGCTTTGAGTAGAGATTAGCAGTGATGATCTGACCAGGTGGAAGGAGTTCGTAATGCACTACTTGGCGACAAGTCCACCATGCAGAAAGCATAACCTTTCGTGGGTGCAGAGGTGGTCTTGAGAGGTGAGGAATAGGGTCACGTGGTGACAACCAATCTCTGGTATGCTTGGGGGTGTCATAGAGGACCAACTTTTCGTCACCAGTGAGCAAGCGATCAAATATGGATGTGTTCAGGTGCCGAGTGAGCAAGGACAAACAGGCCGTCACTCGTTGTTCCTTGTTGGCTGCCGACAATGTGTGGGGTACTCACTTGCCTAACCTGTATGACTTCCCTATCCCATACAGGTGCAATCTGACAATTTCAGCGGAAACATGGAACCTTTCTGCAAGCTCCTCCTCGATGGCTGCTTTCAAGGCCTCGTCATCCAACACATGTGATTGTCCATTGCGAGGTTCATCAGCAAGGCTCACATCCCTCGAACGGAATTTCTGGAACCAATGCCTGGCGATGCGTTCGTTCACAGCATTCTCACCAAATGCCTAGCATATGCGACAACTTGATGCTGGATCTGACAGGTCCACTTTAAAGTCATACAACAAACACACGCGAACAAGCTGCTTCGATACCTCCATTTCTCTTTTACAGTGGACGATCTATGACTGCTGTGCGTGAGCACCGTGCCTGTATTACTGAAGGTCGATAGTCATACTATAACCGTATTGTGAGTGTATAACCTAATATATTACATGCAGTGGAATTATTATTAAAGCGTGTATAGGCAGTGCTTCCCTTTTATAGTTACCCGGAGTACAAGAGAGGGCATCTTTGGTTGTTAGATATGCACCAATCAATTTAAAAGTACTCTCATATAAAAAGAAGAGATAAATGTCTTATTTAATTGTTTACTTTGTTCCTCGTGATTTTCTAGTTTGTAACTGAAACGAAGAATATTAAATAATTTATTGTGCCATCAAGGTGCGTAGGTGCTTTGAGTTACCGTTACTGATGTCATGGCCATTAACGACTTGTAACGCAAGTTAGATCATAAGATCATAATAAACAAAGGACCTTACTTTTGAAGGTAGCTTTTTCTTTCAGGACTCCTTTACCGTGTTTGGTCAGAGTTGAGATTCCTGAATGGTGAAAGCCCATTCGGCGCTTCCTATTCAGTGAATTTCCTGGAATATCTAGGCATTTGTATGTGGTTGTTCATATTCTCTTTGGATACCTGCAGCAGTGACAGTCCAACTGTGGTTCTTCCTGTTGCAGTAGCCATTCAAGGGGAGTTTGAAAAGCGTATCCAATAGTCTTCTTGTATAAATTAATTACACCGATAGTTAGGCAACATCGCACATACTAAGCCACCGTGATATTAAGATATGAGACTTGGCGTTGCCAACTCAGTTGTGAATTAAATTGAGCATGATTATATTGTACAAGAACTATATACAGTGTTTGAAGAATCTCATTTAATGAGCAAATTGTGACAGTTATAGTGTGATCGTTTATCTGAAGAGGATTCCACACTATGATACCGAACGGAAAGAAGCGCACTTCGTTATTGTTTGAAGGAGCAGACCAAAATAACGATGAGATGATATGTTGCATTGAACCTACCAAGGACGATAAAAGCGTTCAGTATGCAGGATGTGACCGCTGGTTCCATCAAATTTGTAGTGGTATGAGTCGAAAATTTGGAGCGTCAATCGAGCCATTGAAGGAAGTCTTTGGTGATCTTCATGCCGCGATAGATCCAATGGTTCTAATACAGGAATTAGGAGTCGATTGGAAGGGAAAACTCTCACCAGGACCGAAGACATTCTGTAAATCACCAATGGAAGCCCAACAAGATCAACCTTTTGGAGTTAAAGTCATTTACCAAATATCCTAGTGACGATGGGGAACTGTCAGCCCGATTGTTCCTGATAGAATTTGAAATAGAAGCTTCATTGATAGGAATAAGTCCCCATAGGTACATGGACATCATACCGTTTGTATTACAAAAGACATAACTATCATGTTTTAATTCCAAATGTACATGTTTCAAGAATTATGAAATGTTCAGAAATCTAATCTTGTCATACTTTCCGTGCCTTGTCATAATTGAGCTATACTTGTCATACTTGACATGACATATGTGAAACGTACCATATTGAAATCAATTCCTTTCAATCCGAGACGAGACTCTAGCTTGGAATACTTTGCAACATCCCGCTACAATCACATAAGAGGTTTAGAAACTGGTTCAAGTGAAACACCCATTTGTAATAGTCTCATACCGTTGCTGCATGTAGTATATCAAAGACAATTAGTTACCGTAAAAAACATGAATTTGGCGGACATGCTGGAGATTATTAGCAGACTTGAATTGATATTTGAAATATGTGAAGCCCGCAAACTCTTGTTCAAAGAAGGAATCGGTGGAAAAAGTCATGAAGATTTGCCTCCAAGCAAGAAACGAAGTAGATATCCGCATTTCCCATTCAGGTGAAAGCTGGATATGGTGACGGAACATGTAACTACAAACGGGGATGGAAAAAAAAGTTTCGCAGAAATAGGGAGAAGGTAGATCCCAAAGAAAATGGAGTTCGAAAATTCAGGAGTGAACATTCGGAGGCAAAAGTACCGAAGGACGAAGCATCTGGTGGGGATGTGTGCATGAACACGAATCACTCCATTAGCGCTACTTTTACAAATTCAAATATCTAGATAGGCAATCCACCTCGAGGGTCGGATGCTGGAGCCACAAAGTCAAACCAAAGACCCAAGGTAATATGGATGACCAATATACATACTGTCAACCTCACAGAAACCCTTCAGCATTGCAGTCAAACCGGCTTACAAGTGGACAGCAATCCCAAATTGGCGCGATGTAAAATTAGTTTCCTACATATTAACTTTGGGGAGTGGGAGTACTATACCGGGGAAGGAGAGTATTTTGATGCTCAGTCTGAGAAGGTGATTTACCCGAGCGGCGAGGGATCTAGCAGAGCGGAAGTGCGAGTGCTAGATGTCGTTTGCAAAGTCCTATTTGACAGAGGCACGAATGTATCTTTCTGCTCCTGGGACTTTTGGAAGGAGGTTTCCTCAATAGTGTAACATCCCAAGCTTAAAAAGGTCTCCCACATGATATTAGTTGACTATACAGGAACTCGAAAGAAGAATGTTCTAGGATTTACTGTCCTGCCACTTAGCATTGGGGAAAGAACGGTATATTGAAAGGTTTATGTGGTCAAAGGTCTTAATCATTCCATTCTTATTGGTCGGGATTTCATGAACATCCATAAAGTTAAAATCGATTTTATGAAAGATTCTATAGAGATTCTATAGAGAAAGATTCTATAGGCACGAAACTTTAACCTTACCCACGTATAAAACTAATCAAAGGATATAGCTCAGATTGACTACAAAACGTGGAAGAAAGACCGCAGGTGAGAATAGAAGCTGATGACGGTTGTGGATGCGAATGTGGTTATTAGGAATCATCCCTGCTGTGTCCATCGTCTCTCACCAAGAGGTGTGAATGTGAAACGAAATCACTGAAGGAGTTTACGTCTCAGTGGAACGGAGAGTTGAGTGATAGTATGAAAACCTATACGGATGGTCTTCGCGAACATAATTACAGGAGTCTATCATGTAGATATATAATTGAAAATTAAAGCGTGATACTTTGGTAGATGAATTGCATTCGCAACTGTCTCGTTGTGCATGCTATAGGAATGAGTTATTCGGAATTAAAAAAGCCAATGCGGAAACGGAACCTGCATCAGATATGAAAGGCCTCATATCAGACTTTCTTATTAAGTGATATATGATTGTTTTGTGCTATTATTTTATCATGTTCCTGAATGCATTTAGATGTTGTATATAAGATGTATATATTTCAGTGTTCACATTTTTATAGATAACCTTTGTCTAGGGTAGTTGCCTCCGGGCGCCATATATAACCGTATTGCGAGTTATAACGTAATATATTACATGGAGTTGAGTTATTAAAGCATGTATAGACAGTGCTTCCATTTTATAGTTACCCGGAGTACATAAGATGACGCCTTAGGTTGTTAGATGTACACAAATCAATTTAAAAGTACTTCCATATAAAAAGAAGAGACTAATGTTTTATTTAATTGTTTATTTTGTTCCTCGTCATTCTCTAGAGTTTGTAACTGTCACGAAGAATATTTAATCATTTATTGTTGCATCAAGATGTGTAGCTGCTGTAAGTTATCGTCACTGATGTCATGACCTGTAACAACTTGTAACGCAGTTAGATCATAAGATCATAATAAACATAGGACCTTACTTTTGAAGGTAGCTTTCTTTCTCAGGACTCTTTTACCGTGTTTGGTCAGAGCTGAGGTTCCTGTATGGTGAAAGCCCATTCGGCGCTTCCTATTCAATGAATTTCCTGGAATCTCCAGGCATTTGTATATGGTTGTTCATCTTCTCTTTGAATACCTGCAGCAGAGACAGTCCAACCGTGGTTCTTCATGTTGCAGTAACCATTCATGAGAACTTTGGAAAGCGTATCGAAAAGTTTTGACGTATAAATTAATTGCACCGATAATTAGGCAACATCGCGCATACCAAGCCACCGTGACAGGACTAACTCCCGATCGCTTGGCAGGCACGTGCGTAATTTCGTTTCCTCTCTGTGAGCACATGATTAATGGGATGTCAAAATGACAATAACGTTTTTGGTTACCTTGTATATATGTTTAACGTCAATGAAACATAATATAGCACTTTTTAACTTTTTTTTCGTTTTTCTCTATCTCTATGTCAAAAGCATTAGAAAACCATTTTCCTTCTTTGAAAAAAATCTCCATCAGTGGCTAGTAGAGAGCACAAATGTTGGATGGATTTTGCATAAACTCCTTAAGTAAGACGTCACTTCTTTTTCTCCTCCTGTAAAATTATACTTTTTTGAGTTGTGACACTTTTCTTGCAAACGTGCGATATATTATATGAGACCACCAGTTGTTACAAATGGCCACCCAAAAGATTCTTCAGGTGTCCTGATTGGCCATCAAATTTAGAAAACGTTTTAAACACTGCTTTAAACTGGCTCTTCTACAATGTACAGTAAATCAGTGACAAATTGCTATAAAAATATTGTGCGTTTTGCTTTTGCCGATGTTTTGTTATTTAATAGGACGTCATGGCGCCAAAGAACAGTGTGACAAATATTATAGATGGTAATGTCATGTGTGTTAAAATGAAGGAAAAACAAATTTTATTGGACACATTTCTAGCGAGACAGATCCCAAGTAAGTCTCAAGCAACTTTTAGTAAACACCGAAAAGACAGTTACTCTGTAAGAGAAGACGAAGTTAGTCCTCCAATCAGATGAAGATATGTACATGCCACCATCTTCTTCCCAGTAATCCACTATGATAGTCGATGGTTTGGATTCAGGATTGGTTCTCAAAGTTCTCAAAATTTGTCACCCTCCAGTAGCGTAACGGGAAAATCAGAGTAGCAAGCTCAGTAATTTCACATGACATTCAGATTCTTGTTTTCATGGAAGTATTATCATACAATGTGCTCAAGTCGCCCTTTTAATTTGTCACAGATGTTATGAAGTAATTACAGTTGAAAATGGTAATCTAATTGTCAGTGCATGACGCGTGGAATCGCTCAATATACATTTCATGATAAATTGAATTTTTTATGACCTTTAAGCATGTATAGCTCAGGCCAATGTTAATGATTAAAATAGACTTTTGAAAATTTAAATAACAACTGAAGTAATTATACGGAACAGGTCACAATTTTCATGAATCAGGTCTTTACATAAAATGTTATCTTGTCATGTCAATAGAAACGGTTTCATAATATATATCATGAGAATAATCTTATATTTTATAACGTACTTTCTCTTTACATTCTTCCGTTTGATGAAAACCGTTTTCTGATTAGCTTTAGTAAAAAAAAGCAACACTGAAAATTGCCTTTCTATAATTACTGATTCAATTCTTTATATTCTTAAAATACTACAGTAATGGATTTGAAGTTGCTGAGAAAATGATTGCAGAGAGATCAATTCAGAGCAGTGAAGAACAGATGGTGATAGCTGCCGTGTTTTTAATGTCGAGAACACAAGTACGTATTCTAACTTAAGTTGTGTTACTTAAGGATAAACATATTATGTTTATATGTTTCCAATAACATTTCTAAATGATTAAATTACTATGGTCATTTGTTACGAAGAATTATTACTGCGATGTTTGCTCACGAAACACGATTGTTCGACTTTGTCAACTTCATCTCTTATGTAAATATTCATTATAACAGTGATATCATTCCAAAGCGTTTTTTGAGGTCGCAAGATCATAATCTTTCAACGTAGAAAAGTACTTTTAGCTTTAACTCCAGTGTCTCGCTTCGGGCTTCATATTCTCCCAGTGTTCAGTCTATGCGAGATAGCTAGAAAAAAATCCAAATGCTTGTGTTATTTCATTAATATAATTTCCATGTCCTCCATTGATCTTTTAACCTTCTAAAATATTTTACCATCCTTCTTAGTGATTCTAATTCACCCTCCTCACTAATTTTGCATGTGAGAATGAGTTTAAAGTTATAATAAATATGACCATGTCAGCAATACCGAACAGTGTCCGGACCGTGTGCTAAATTTTTGTGGACTTTGACAGGCATGTAGTACCAAGGTTACAGACTGAGTTATAGTTTCCTAGTGTCTTCGGAAACTTGGTAAATGGTCCCACATTGATGTCATGGTCAGAAGCTAATGTTTCCAAAGCTTTCTCTGTTGCACTTCAACCATCGAGTCCTCATTTTCGCAAAATACAGTTTAATTGTCCGTCAAAAGCATTCTTCAACTCGCAGAGGACACTCTTGATTCTTGAATTCCCAATTACTCCACAACAAATCTGTACAGTTCCCTGTTTCGGTTTTCGGGAGCATACTGTGTCAACAGGGCTAGCCTCTTAATACTGTGTAAATGATGCGGTGGCGTAACTAAAAAATAAAGGCAGCGAGAGGCGAAGAGCACAATGTACCCTTCGGGCTAGCTCAACTGATGTTATCTCTAAATAAAGGAAATGTTAAAATAAATCGAGTGATAAACACAGAATTAGTTTTAGATGGAATATCGAGACATAGAAAAAGGATTCCAAAATAATCATCTACTTTGTCAACTAGCCTAAGTCGGATACTGTTACACATACAAATACAAATACAAATATATTTGAACGATATCTAACACAAATATTCATAACTCCATAATGTCTAAACAGAGATTACAACAATAACAACAACGTTATTTAAGGAATCTCAACTAACCTAATATTTAATGTTTGATGGCCATGAAGGTCCGAACTAAAGATGGTTGTTTAAGCACTTTCAAATTATGAACGACGGAAAAGCGTTACGGCGATTCTCGTTTGAAGTTAATAAAACAGTCTTAACGATGTATTGCTGTTCGTAGTAAAAAACAAATACTGTCTTTGGATATCACTCCTTAACCAATTGAAGTTGTTAGAAGCAAAGTCCGTAAATGTAGAAAATAACCAGAGTCCATAGAAATTTTAACTTAGACTTTTGAAAATATCACTGATGTGCATGAGGACCAACCAAGACTGAAGTCGGACTGAGCGACGAGGTAAGGCAAAGATGAGTTTTCATAATATTTGATTTTAGGGTTCCAGATGTCTCTACTGTTACTGAGCATGACATCATGTTTTAGGTATCGTGAGAAAGGACAAATGGGAAGATTCCCAACATAAGGGGTGTTGGAGTCGGAAAATAACCTTGGTAATTTCTCATTAACTTTTACACCTGCTCATCCTTGAAGAAAATACATAACTATTTTCAGAACTGAATCACTGTTCACTCACTTCACTTGAAAAACTTCTCTTGGAGGATTTCACATGAATGTCAATGTGTTGACTCACTGAAGTACGCATACTCATGAAACGTGATTTTCTAATGAATTTTTATTCTATGACGAATAGCTGTTAACATCTTGGTTATTTTCCTTATTTTCCCAGGACAATTCTCAGGAGTTGAAATCACACTGTGAATATACATTAACAAGTTCTCTGTTATGGGAATTATTACGGAAACATACCTATTAATATTACATTTGAGTGAATGTTTCAGTTGATGATTCGAGCTACGAATTCCTTGTATTATGTCTCAAATGATTCCATTTATTGAATTGTAGAATAAAATCCAGAAATTCTTACTTACTAGAAATATTAAAATGACAAAGAAATATTATTATGTACGTATTATTTGGGTTATCCAAGTAATAATGTCACAATACATCAGCCACACATAAAAAACTTCCGCCAGAACATCGTGCACTGCTCACTTTCACGCTATGATATTGTCAATCGGGAGCCTACGTGTACGTAATCTTACCGGTTTCTGTACACGAAAGGTTAATTAAGTAATATGGGGATATCTCCGGTGGGTCCTATTTGATACTTTTTAAAACCTTAGTCAACTTTGTAAAACATAATAAACTGCCATTTCTTTAGCACGACTCTTCACTTTGCTGTTTTGCGAAGAGAACTTATGATATGACTCGTCAAACAGCATGCACTAATACAACAGTTGCATGTATCCAGCTTTCCAGTACAATGAACGCTTTGAGTTAGAAACCATAGACAGCACGACAGTACCCGTCTAAACATGAGCGTGTGCGCTCGGCAACTGAACGACTTCTCATGTAGTGCGGGGCGGGACGAGTTTCATGAGCTCTTATCACTAACTTCGGCCCCAAAGTCACTTAAAAAATAAGATTTACAGTTAAGCCTGAACATTTCGGAACACAACTGTGTAGCAGTTCGCCTTCAATACACGATTTAAACAATGAATATTTTCCAGCTAGATTGTTGAAATTGAACACTGTAGCGGTGAAAAGTGGTTTGCTTCCGCCTTTAATGCTTGCACTTTCCATTTCGGAAGGGATGTTTCGTTTCGTGTTGGATTAAAATTAGTTTCTGTTTTTGTGCATATTACTCATACATTTTTGTGAATTCAGTGCACAGTATTAGTCTCTCAGGATGGGAATTCAACTTTTTGAGCTTCCTCTGATAGTAACTTGGTGACAACGCATGTTTAAAATGTGTAAGTCTACGCGGTTAAAATTTACCAATCAGTTTTTGACAATAACACCTTTAAACGATGTAGAAAGCATATCACATATATGCAAGTCATCATGAACTCTCTCTACTTTAAAAAAAATAAAGTACGTAGTCTCCAAGTTGGTGACTTTATTAATATATTAGTCCTTGTATTCGGTTATTCGTCTACCGTGCCATGTTATACCTGAGCTGGTGTATAAAACAAACGAATATTTGATTACTTATTACGTTTTATGACTATTGTTCATCAACGAATGGCAAAGAAACTATTAATTAGTGTGTTCGTTTGTTTATCTGATGATTGAGATGTAGACTAATAGGTTACCCCTTTCTCCTATATCATGTGTCGGGACATTGAATCGTTTTTTGTTTCAATTCATTTTTGTTTTATATTGCTATTACTACACTTATGGAGCAATTTTCTTGATTTATGTATATACATTTTCTGAGCACCCGGGGAGACAACGTAACCTGCCCAGACTTCTGATCTTAAGGGTTATCGATGGGTATCACGGATTCCCAGATCCAGAGGGGTCAGCCGACACGGTTTCCTTGTCAGACAGACCAGCGCATCGGTAATTAACTTATCTTTCTTTTTAGTTACGGATGGTTTATGTTTATATGGCCCCTTGTAGCATTTAGAAGAAAAGGTAAAACTATTAATATTATTTAATTTATTAAACAATTTACAGTTATTCGTTAAGCAGTTAAGTTAAAAGGCAATTAAAAAAAAGAAACTTAAATTCTGTTTTCAAAGTTATGTGTTGGAAGAAATTGTTGATGATGCTCGCTAGATGTCTCTACTTTTTATAGCGGAAATTTGAAGTTAGCAACTTTTTTATATATAGTTAAATTGTGATTCTGAAATATAGAATATTTGCACAGCATTTATATTTATTGAAATAAGAGTGAGAATAAAAGGAAAACATTTGTCATATGAGAATGTAATGATTACAAAGTTATATTTAGACCAGTTAATTGTACAGATCTGGTACGTAAATAGGTCACGGCGGGAACTTCAAAAATCTCCAATGTGCTAATATTTCCAAAACCAGACAAGGATAAAAGATACCCTAAATCATACCGGGCCATACAGCTAACCTCAACACTAAGTAAGATACTAGAACGAATCCTCGTACGCAGACTGCATAATCACCTACATAAGTATTACTTATTACAATACCATCAGACCAGATTTAGACCGAACTACAGTGTAACCGATAATCTACTGAGACTAACAACAATACTGACCAATCATTACAATACCAGTACACCATCCTAGCTACTTCTATTCGAATAATATTTAGCGTAGCCCCACTACGGTGTAGCTTTGGGGTATGTTCTTAGATATTATATGTTCGAGCTGCTTCATATCGAAGGCAACCCACGTAAAACGACCCTGAAGATTAATGCCTTGTTTAGATTATTAACATTTTACGATGATAAAAATTATGAGTAAAACTAACTTGCGTTCAGACTACCGAACTTAACTTGGTTATCGTGCTTGTACTACAATTATCTGTAAAGAAACAGGTTGAGGTTTCCGTGGTTGAGTAAAGAATCTGGTTGTTACACGGGAGAGGGTTAAATTATAAAAAAAATGAACACAAATGAATTGATTGAAGCGTCAAATTTTGTAGATTAGTTCTGCCATCATTCTTTTATATTTTAAAAGTAGTACGCACCACTATTATATTATATATTTCGATAAAGAAATAAATAAACTCACGAAGTGATTCGTGCCTAGTAACTAACTTGAGTTTAGACAGTCGTTTTTTACTAACGTTACAAGATAACCGTCATAAGTTGACGCTAGTTAAATTTGAAACTCGCGTTAACGGTAACTACCGTTTACATTACTAAAATAAACTCGGGTTAACGTTAACCATGATAAAATGTTAGTAATGTAAACAAGGCATAACCGGAGCAAAGATTAAATATACTACCACACAGCAGTAACAGGAGGATCATATTGATACCACGACAAGTATAGTTATTGTGAAAGGAATAAGACTGAAAAGGAAACGTTACAATGTTTACGTTAACGCGTATGTATGTATGTATTTTATTTCATCATTTTGTACTCTATTATGCAAACATAATACGGAATTTCAACACATGTGCTCATCTTGTATTCTTAAAATGAGTTAACTTTTTTATCCCTTCTATACATTGTAACGTCCTATCACTCTCTGAAGATTTTTTTGTACACAAAGAAAACATAAGTTTGGGAGAAACGGAGCGTAAATGTGAGTGGACGGTGAAAGTATTTAATTTATGACAGTATGTTAAATTTCGATATTTCCCCTTTCTTCCCTTCACTCTTCAAATGTTATCAAATTCTGAAACCCCGACGTGATAGAACCATGTGTATTTTTAAACCAGCGTAAAAATTCAGTTCAGGAACATTGTCTTCAAATATCAAAAATCATGTCGAAAAATGTTATTGTTATGTGATTTGACTGATTTCGAATGCGGATTCCACTCGAACAATGCGGGTCATTATTATGATATAGTGAGAGTCTTATTTGTAGACAAATAAATGTCTTTTCGCTTATCAGAACTATGAATTGCCGCATGATGCTAATGTTCGAAGTTGTATAATTTTATTGCATCTTGACCAGTGGCGTAAGTAACTGGCTCTGAGCTCCGCTCGCAGCTTTTAGTTGGTGGGCCCCTACTCGTTCTGAATCACGGTATCTGCGCTCTCAAAGCCTGTGTGCTTCCTCGCACTGCTGGAGTTGCGGGGTTATTTTTATGCCCCTTATGTTGACACAAATATTTCATGCAGATCTGTTTACTATCTGGAAACAAATAAAGAAACGACATTTCTTTATATTTCAGGAATGTGGCAAAACTATCGTTATTTTTTTCTCATATCCTCTCACTAAAGAAGTACAAACTTCCTTACCCCTCCTTCGATGGTACTACATTGTGCAATAACAAAGGCGAAATAAATATAAGAACTCCTCTTCCGTTGGCGAGATTGTGAGCGAAATTATCACTGGCAAGAAGTCTATCAGCGATTACAGCAAACATAAACCATCCGTGTCTCTTGAGAAAAATGAAGTTATGACTGATACTCTAGTCTGTTTGAGCAGCATAGTTTCAATTTGTGGTTCCTGATCTTGGAACGTTTCGTTCACTAAGTCTTTGCATAGATTCATGATAAGATATTGATACTACAATACAATGTTTGACATCAGAGTGAGTGAGACCAGTCTGTTTGAGCCCTTACAGATGAGCATTGCAATCGTCTAGCTGGATACCAAAGTTCTCTAGTATGACATGAACCTGATCAATGATTTCTGACTGCATAGAGCGCTGACGTTGCCGACCGTTAATCCTATATATCTTGATTTTACGTACAATTTAAGTTATTTCTCACATCCACCTTAACAAGATTTAATTATTTCTTACATTTTTATCATGGTATGGAAAGCGATGTACAACCATCGCAGTAAAGTAGCGATTCACACTTACCTTCAATTGATGGTACATCAGTCCACTTACTTACTTACATTCCAATATTTCTAACTTTCGTTGTAAACCGAAGTTTTATTTTTAAATTTGTATTAGGCCAGTTCAGGGATAGCACCATTGAGTGATTCCAGCATTTAACAATGTTTAACTTCTTGATTTAAATGCTATACTGATTAATAACTCACATTCTATACTAACCATGAACTAACTTTATTTCTAATTCTCTTAAAAATATCTGTTTGTCTGCATAATGCGTAGTTGAAGGTAAAGTAACCCGAATAGTTAATGTACAATGCTTTCAAATAGTGCAATAGTCCTTTCTCCGATCTAGGTATGTCTAAATAACTATTACCTGTTGGTGAAAGGAACACCATTTTAGAAGAAATGGATATTCGATAGCCATGGAATGTTTTCCATTAAATATGTAAACATTGATAACGTATCATACAATATATTATTAATCATAACATATATGTGCAATAAGAATATTGCCCACGTGGAAAGATTTTATCAAATATTTAATGCAACTTCTATTTCTTGTTTTTCAGATATTTGTAAACTCACCTTACGAATTTCCTCACACGTTGCATAATTATATAATTTACGGGAAGTTTAGTGTCAAAGATACTTCCCTTTATTCGATGGATTTATTCCCGATTGTTAGCACTCCAAGTCTTAGAAAACTAACGGTGCAACAAAGACAATGTTTGTTTCGAGATGAAATGAAGTTATCAGTTAGCCACATTTATACCAGGAGAGCGTGTTACATGGAATGCAAATACAAAGATCTAATGAATGCCTGCAAATGTTCACCTCAGATATTTTATAATGCGGGTATGTAAAAATTGTATATTCTAAGAAATTTTAGTGTTAGCCATTTTTTTTTAACGAACTCACATGTCAAAAGTAATGATATAGGTTTCGTGTAGGACCACGTTAGTCTGACGATATGCAGAAACTAGACGTGGAATCGATTCCATAAGTAGGCGGAACATTTCTGGACGACTGTTGAGTCATGTCTTCTGAATAGATGCCAACAGCTCCCATGTAATTACAGTCACATGATCTGTGGTGCGAATTGACGTCTACAGAACGTCCTGTTAGTGATTGATTAGGTTTGTGTCGGGCGAACCTGGTGACCTCACTATTCATATGAAATGACCAAAATAGTTCTAGAAATAATTCGGGAAAACTTGGACCTGGTAAGATGGGATCATTCCATATCAAATCACCCAGAGGTCTGGCTGGACCTTGATGCCTTCAATTTCAATGATTTTTGGTAAAGGAGCTGTTTCTGTTGAGAATAAAAAAATAGTGGTTTTGAAATTATCAATTTTCAAAAATTAAAAAAAAAAATCCAGAACAACACAATACACAAAACAGCCTGTAGCTCTGTAACTACTCATGCTAAAGAAACGGTTTAGAGCTTGTTGTAAAGCTTTTTTATGCGTTTTAATTTCATATACAACACAACGCACTATAATGAAAATATAAGTTTTGACCCATTTTTGAAAATTTCAAAATCATTCATTTTTTTTAAAAGTATGTTAATCTTGCAAACAGTGGTTAGAGATATGCAACATTTGAAGATGGAGAAATGATGGGTTTGAGAGCTATGAATTTTTTAATACTGATGTCATGTGAAAAATATGTATATTAGCACTGCAGGGTGATTCGGAAGTCCCATTACAGCCTCGGTTTCCATAAACCGATAAGGAAATTTAAGCATCGTAGTACATACGCGTGGAAAGGGCTACATTATGGAGTACATAGTCGACGTGGTTGCCATCTTAAAATCCGCCATACTAGATAGAGGTCATTTTTTAAACATGGCAAGTGAGTCGTTTGACATGTCAATCAACACAAGAATGCTCTGAAAAAGCATGCCAGGTGTTAGATTTTACCTTCCTGTCACGGTGTAAGAATTAAAGACACAGCAAGAGCCCTGCTGGATAAATGAACACATCATGTAGCAGGGACCATGGTGGCTCAGTTAATTGAGCGCTCACCTCTGATGCTAAGGGTCGTCGGATCGATCCCTGCTCATACCATGTGGTCCTTGTGGTGGACAAACACCGTGTACGTGGTTATTCTCGGGGTACTCCCGTTTCCTCCCACTTTCTTCATTCCACTAATTCATCCCTTCATCATCCATACGGCATGAGCCTAAAGACCTTAAAATAAAATAAATTTGAATTCAACATCATGCAGCAATGCACTCAAAATTTCAATGAAGAAATCCGACACGGTAACAGGTAGGTCAAATGTAGGTAAAATCTAGCAGCTTTTCTCAGAGCATTCTCGTGTTGTTTGATATGTCATTCGACCCACTTGCCATTTAAAAATGCCCTCTGTCCAATATGGCGGATTTCAAAATGTTAGCCATTTAGTTTAATTACTACAAAATGTAGCCCAAATGTACTCCAAAATGTGAAGTAAACTGATTTTTCATATCCTCAACACATACAACTCAAGTGCCAAAAATCATTGAAATCCAAGACACCAAAGTCCAAAAATGTTATTTTTGTGGGTGATTTGACATGAAATTACTCCATATCGGATCACTTTGCTGAAACAACATCTCATCCTTGTGAGCAGTGCATAACGTTTATAAAAGCTTGCAAATGGTCACTGAGCTGTATAACGTAGTGGTGACCGCTCAATGACGTTTTAGCGAACTCAACCTCATATGTTGCTACGTGAACACACAACACACTAATAAGGAACCACCATCAGCCTGGACAGTACCTTCTTGGCCACTGGAATCAATGGTTTATTGGGATGTGCGCTACACTCGTGCCTACTATCAGCAACAACGGAACAACTTGTACCGTGACTCATTTAAAAACGCCAAATTTTGCAGAGCACACCACGTTCACAAGTCCAGATAAAGTGGTTTGTTCGTTGTTCTGGTGTTAAGAGAAACACTGTAATATATATTTTACTCTTATATCCTATACCTCTAACATTGCAATGACCTGCTGGATATATGTCTTCTATAATGGTCTAGTCACGACCATTAAACACGAGTGGTCGGCCTACGCGCTGTTCACATGGGATATTATCATTCAGTGCGTGACACCATGCAATGAGGAATGTTGAAAAGGTACATAACTATGAAAACGTAATATCTTAACTATCTGGTATCCACTATCATGCTTGTTCTAAATCTGATATTACACTTCTCTTAGTGATGATCAGACTGTCTGCACTGAAGTTTATCACTGATTGTCTTGGCACTTAACCAGGTGGCCAAATGACAGTGGAGCTACTTAACAATGTACGTACTCTCCAAAGTTGAAATGGAGGCAACTTCCGATTTTTTCTGTACATCAAGCCTCTGTAGGTACAGATACAATTGATATTAAAGAGTGCAAAGTATGTGACTGGACCTGGAATGGAACCTGGGACCTTTGGGTTACCGTCCCAACCTGGGACCTTTGGCGCTACCAACTGCGCCACCCAGTCGACACATTTCCCAATCACACACCTTCCACACTCGAGTTCGAACCCCGGTCCAATCACATATTTTTCACTCTTTAATATCAAATGTACATACTGTTATCTAATGACTTTCAGGGTGAATTTGTGAGTGAAAAATAATGTTTCAGTAGCGGTTTTAGGAAAAGTTGGTAAACTTTATATGGCCAGTTTAGTAACTTGTGGCCTCAGTCCGTCACGATTATACGAGTGTAATGCTTGTTAATGTTCACAAATATACATGACCCACGAGCAGACCCATATTAAGGGCGGAGAGGTTGGAACGATCGCTCCAGGGGCCTGCGACTAAGGGGGCCCCAAAGACCCTTTTAAAAATTAATAAAAACATTACAGCATAGAAATTTAAAAAAAATGAAAAGACACACTTCTATATAATTTAGAGACCTTTTGAAAATATTGAGAGGGTGCCCCATCATAAATATTTTTTTTGAGTGGGACCCTATGTATTTTCCCGCTCCAGGGCCCTCAATGGTCTTAATCCGGCCCTGCCCACGAGTGGTGCAAATCTGTAAGTAGATATCAACTAATTCTAGCATAAACTTACATTTACGTTCCATTAGGTAAAATTGCTTAGCTCAAACTGAATTTGGATCTGTTTTAAGTGATACCTTATAATGATATTGATGATTGACTTATAAGTAATATTTCAGATTAATTGGTTTACAAACTATAAAATCACTAAACTATAATAATGTACAATTTAAATGGTTTGTAATGTATGCAGAGGTAAAAGTAACCGATGTTATTTATCACTTACTGTTAACGAGATATACAATAGGTATTTGATGTAACAGTAAGTGAAGATTTATAGTTACCGTAGCCAACACTTTTCAAGTACACTCTATTGATAGCTATCTGTATCTCTGCAATACATGATTGGACAGATGTAAAATTTGTTAATTTCTCATTCCATTGCTGTGTGTCATGACATTTTTTATCTTTAACGGTATGATAAATGTCTTAATCATTTTGGTGAATACGTGTAGAAACAACGGAAGTGTGCGTCAGTAGATAAGTATGCTTTAATATGTATTATTGGTTCAATTTCGGTTAAAAATAAATAGGATCACATATACTGATTTACCATGTAGCTACGTAACTAGAACTAGCACGAAGCTTAGACAATACAAGAACAAGAGATTTATCACACAAGAAAAGTAGGTCTTTGGTGATAGAAATAGGTATGTAGTGGGAAGAAGCTCTATGAAGTTGAAACCCGAAAATGGAACTCGACAAAAAAAAACACACATCAGAAGTTTTGCGCTTTTTTACGCCACCAATAAAAAGTTTTACGCTCGACTGAAACTAAAGTTATAGCCAAAATTCAACCCGGGGTCCAAATTAAAGAAAGCTGGACTGGAACCCGATAATTAAATTCAGAGTTCAGAGTTAGTACATATTCCATATTATCACTTGGGTTTTGCGCCACCAATAAAAAACTTTCCGCTCGACCCAAACCAAAGTTCTAGCCAAAATTCAACCCGGGTTTCAAATTAGAGAAAGCTGAAACCCGATAATTATATTCAAAGTTCAGGTTTCGTGCCTATGCCATATTATCACTTGAGGTTTGCCCTTTTCTCGCCACCCATAAAGAGTTTGCGCTCGACAAAGAGTACAGTTATAGCCAAAGTTGAAGCATTGCTCTGTATTCATTTTTAACCTGACATTCTCATGATTCGATATCTGATTTAGTACCGTTGCCACTTCATTTCGTACTGACTTGATAATATCTTTGGGCGAAAAGCTTTCACTTAATCTCCGTAGCGAACAGTCAATTGAAGGATATATAACATTGGCTCACTTTTCATCTTTTTTGGAGGAGGAAAATCTCTGTATGTGTGCTATATTCAAGCACGTTCACGATGTTAATGGTTCTTATTTTTCTGGTAACAGTGAGAATCCGTAAAATGATTCTACGCTTTTTTATTTAACGTCTGTGCCTAGTGGCCGTAACTCAGTGATAGAGCGTTTGATTCCCATTCGATAGGTCATTAGTTCAATCCCAGCAGCCGACTTTTCTGAGTTTTTCTTCAGTCGCACCAGTCATATACCGAGATAGTACCTTCAACTTAGGTACTGGCCGACACCTACCCGCATTCTTTCCCCTCCCCCCTGTACCGGCCTGAGCTCATATCTCAAGTCCATAAATAAAATTCAAATTTAAAATACAGATTCTGTGAAGTGGCGCTTTCAACATGGCTTCTGAATTAGTTCGCTTAAATGTCACAGGTGGTTGAGTAGGTATCCATGACACTACAATTGCCTTTGCTTGCAGATTATGCATATTTAAAAAAGATTTCAATGTCGTCTCTAGTATTACTCAGACCGGTACGGAAAACAGATTTGGAAAGGGTAATACAAAGTTCCGAAAGCTGATGCAAGCTGCGTATAAAATGTTGGGGGTTCAATATGTTGGTGAAAATTGAAAACACTTAAAGGACAAAGCGAACTCGAATCTTACAATCCAATTCAGAGACAAAAAAACTTATGCTTAATCAAATTTATCTGCTTCACTGTAAAAACACCTTAACGCAGAGTTTCTTTCAGACATGCCTTCGGAGGAAGGAGAGGGGGTGCTTTGTCCCGGAAGATTACAACTTTCCCTCCGAAAGAATCAGTACCAACACTTGTATTACTTATATGCATACTGAAGGAGGCCTACGTATACAATAGCACATTCTATAAATATTGTTTATGTTATTTTGAGGTTGAGTAAGGAACTAAAACATATTGTTAAGTAACATTAGTTATTTTATATTTTAGCACATCGGAATCAATATCCATTATTTGTTCCCCCACGAACACCCCGAATGAAATCTTCTAGAAGAAACACTTCGATACGGCTATCCCAAACATCAAACAGAAGTCCGGTTAGTCTTCAAAGAAAGTCACCAAACCGGAAACACTGAAATTCAAAAGAAGTTACTGCACCAAAACACGAAATAAGAGATAGATAAATGTGAGGAGGAAACTAAAAAAATTGAAAGAAATCAAATTTACCCCATCATATCAAAAATGAAAAGTATGATACACAGCGAAGCGAAAAGGAAAAGAAAAGGTCATATTCTCGATCTTTCTGAGGCAGAAGCAATATCTGCACCCACTGACCCCTTCCGTATTCTCATTTATTGAATGTTGGAAAAATTCTAATTCAGGTCTACGATCTCTGAATAATATATGACAGAGTCCGAGTTGAAATGGGTCACCGGGTCAGGTTTTCCACAGGATCACAATCTCCATGATTTGTATTCTTTCTTTGTTAAACATTGTTCCGTTTCAACAGTGTTTGCGTAATTGGTGACGGGAACAGGTTGTTAACACCAGGGGGCTGATTCCCGAAAAGACGTTAGCTTGATCACGCGTGCGACTCTCTAGGGTTGGAAGAGGTCGCGAGGTTAGGAAAAATTGTATTCCTGACACGTCACGTCTTGGCGCTCGTTAGGTTAAAATATTCAATCATTATACCTTGTGTAGAGGCTATAACTTTTCAGCCAATCAGATTAAGAGATTCCGCTCTGATTTCAATTATCGATTGATCGAACGTATTAAATAATCGATCAGCGAAATCAAAGTTGAAGGCGATGGCATCAGAACTCGAAAAGAAAATAATAAACGAAAAACAATCAATATTTGATTGCCGGAACATCTTCTATATGAAAGAAAGGTGAAGAGAACTTGTGGCATGAATTGACGAAACTTCTAAAATCTGGAATTACTCCAGGATTTTCAGTTTCGGGGTGTAAAGTCAAAATTAAAAGGGTGTAAGTGGAGTTTTGCACGGATTTAATTTTTTTTTTATTTTGATGGCTAAAATCTTAAAGATAGAGGGTGCTGTCGAGAATTATAGGGGGAGACACTCCCACAGAGGTGTCTGGCGGAATCAATTCTAAATTACACGGGCAGTGGTTGTAAGTCCGAAAGCATTGGAGAAAAGTATCTACTTAGGTTGTATTTTCCGGCTAAAATTTACTTTATCTACGCCAGCTATTGTATCATACGTACGCTCTATACCGCGCATTTCCATGTAAATAACTACCACAGACACACAGCGACAGCCAATAAGCCAAAAATTGTTACGAAAAGCGATGTGACATTATTAATAAAATTCAGATGTTATTGAATTCACCAGTTACATACCACGGCAGACGAACTAATATCGTTCCTTCGTGTTATGAAGAACAAGTATTTTGATACGATAATCACGGACAGTATGCGCAGCGAGCGAAGACGGGTTAGAATAAGTCAAGTTAGAAAATATATTTTATTATGAACGGTGCATATTACCTCTAACCAAAAGTGATCCGGTTTTAGTTCTCCCTTCAACACTCACACCATGTGCTTGTCCCATGCATCTAAATAGGCTGTTGGCCTCTCCGCTCTTTCACTCTTATTTCACACCTGCATTACTCGAAACTGTTGTGCCAGTCGAGCGGTCTCGAAGGTCCCGGCAGAGGCATGGGTGTGGATTTTAACAGCTTAAGACGAATTATGACGGGCCGAAGTCCAAAGTTACTAGACTGGCCCATAACAAAATAAAGTTTAATTTTATTTTTGAAACAGTTATATTGTGCGTTTCAACAATTCTACACATGTTGGAAAGAATACATTGCTGTTGTACATTCTACTTTTTGGGGGTAGATAAAGCAAATTTTACCTTAGATGCAACCGCTTTCAGAACAAGCAGATAGCGTGTGTTAAAGGCAGAGCTGAATTTTATTTGTGGTCTTTAGGCATCTAAGGCTCGGGTCGGGATAGGGAGGCGAAGGAAACGAGTTGTTGAGGGAAAATGTTTGAAAAAGTTCAGTTAGCATGGTGGACCGCTGGAATCGAACAACTAAAAAACATATATCCCCCCCTCCTATTTAATGAATTAATAATGACACATGGCTTTTCGTAACATTTTTTTGGATTATTGACTGTTGCTGTGTGTGTGTGTAAAGATGTGTCCGTGATAATGCAAACTGTAAATGTATGTAGAAATGTAAGCTGTGTTTTGATATGAACGAACTCATGTGATTCATGATAAATAGGAGAAAATAAATAAATATGAACAGGTTTGCCGCCTAACCGAAAAACTAACAAGGTTGAGACACACTGACGGCTCGACTACCTAATAGGCCTACCATGAGAATGTATTTATTCTCTTTTTTTAAAAAAGGACCCAAGAGTTATAATTAACCATTAATTACACTAATAATTTTCTTTCGTCTTTTCTGGATAGTAATATTCAAGGAGACAAACTCAAGAAGATACTTTCACTTTTGACGGGTGTAGAATACTGTGTCCTCTAAGCATTTGGTCCAAATGAATAAAGCAAAATTCCCGACTTCTGTGTGTTCAAATGTACTTTTATAACGTGTATAACGAACCTTAACGAAGCGCAAATTAAATTTATTACTGTAAGGAAGTCTTCTATAGTATACGTAAGGATTATATAACTGGCGAGTTCCTATTATGTTCTCAATACTCAAATATAGCCTACTATATGCTCACAGAGTACAAGGGTGCTTTACTAAATAAACACTTTTTTAAAATATATTTAAGTACTACTTAAGAAAATGTACTGGTGAATGTGAGTTTATTGGCAAAACGTATCAAATCTACAGCTGATATATTTCTTGTATAATGAGTATAGGATTATATAATATGAAATATGTACCGAAACATTTATCACGTGAGCATAAAAAATGATATAATCACATCATGTTTCTATTCTATGAACACGGACATAAATTCATTTTGGGACGCGTGTGAAGTTATTCTAATGTCTTTCATCCTAAAGTTCCAAATGAAGTAGGCTCGTCCCAACATCTTTTTTAGAAATCACACAATACAAACTTCGCATGTCATTAACGTATGAACTGAGAAAAGTGTAGTTCTATCTAACGGCCTTGTTTCAAAAAGATTGTCGATACATACTAAAGAAAGGCCCACTAGTGAAAGTGTATTTTAAGCAGATCTCCTGTCATATTACAACAAGTACGTAGTATCCAGAAAATTAAAAAGAAATTTATAGTAATTAACAATTACTTACGGCCCTTGAATTTCCTTCATCCTTCGTCCTCTTTTGGAGCATTTTATTATATATTTTTTTAATGTTTATACATGATCTTCTCCATGCATCAGTTAGTAGTCTGCGGCCATATTTTTTTTCGTTAACGACCCACCAACTTTCTCGCTTCCTACCTCACGCTCAAAACAAAGACGTTAGACGCTCGCAAGCTATCGCCAAAAACGTTAACGAACGGTCAGGAATTCAAATCAAAGCGTCGTTAACGACTGAAATTCGACGCTCGGACTCTGTCTAAAGTAACGTCTGTTCGGGAATCGGCACGCAGAGGACAAAAATTCCTTCTAATAGTTTTAACATATTAAAACCAGAAGAAAACAAAGTTTTCTGTTCATGTTTTTTCAAAATACTATAAAATTTTCATCTGTTTACTCTTTATAGAGTCTTTTTTAGGAAAGAAGAGAATTGGCGGAGTTTCTCAATTACAAGCTAATCTTTATTTGATGTTTTACACACTTATGATTAAGAACGTTTAAAACGCTCTCCTGTGAAATCTATACAATAACGCACAGAGTATGTTATTTTCCAATCGTCTTTCCATAGAAACAGTCTCATATCTTCGTAAATGAACAACAATAATTCCTAATGCGGAGAGGTTATTCGGAAAAAGATTGTGATTCTCAGAAATGACAATATTGATTCTACCAACAAAAGGCAAGGTCAAATTGAGTCAAGAAAGGGTCACAGAGTCAGTTTGGTCGTCTCGGTCAATTTCGGATTAACATGTCACACGGGCCATTTAGACGAGGACCGGGTAACGATCCGCCAGCTCACTTCGGTCATATTTCAGAGTCAGACTGTCACAAAAAGTGACCCGATTTCAGCTCCACACAGACTGAAGTACATTTGTGTTAACAAAAATATTTTCACGTAATTCACATTCATTTAAGAACGCGAAATGAAGTATAATTCTACAAATTCAGATATATATGATGGTAGATAACTTGAGCTAGAATTGAACGCATTTTTTTTACTGGTAGTGCAAAAAGTGCACAGAACTCAAGTGATAATGGCATAGATACGAACTCTGAATTTCTTAGTCTTAATCCAGTTTTCTTTAAGCTGGACCTCGAATTGAATTCTGGCTATAACTTTAGTTTGGGTCGAGCGCAAAATTTTTTTATTGCTGGCGCAAAAATCAAGTGAAGATATGGCATAGGTACGAACTCAACTCAATTGTCGGGTTCCAGCATGAAGTTGGAACCCGACTTAATTTTGGCTATAACTTTAGTTTAGGTCGAGCGCAAAACTCAAGGGATAATATGGCATAGGTACGAACATTGAACTCTGAATTTAATTGTCTGATCCCAGCTTTCTTTATTCTTGACCACGGGTTGAATTTTGGCTATAACTTTAATAAGGGTTCAACGGAAGACTCTTTATCGGTGGCGCTAAAAGCGCAAAACTCAAGTGATAATATGGTATAGGTAAAACACTGAACACTGAATTTAAGTATCGGGTTCCAACTTTCCTTAATTTGGACCACGGGTTAAATTTTGGCTATAACTTTAATTTGGTTTGAGCGCAAAACTTCTTTATTAGTGGCGCAAAGAAGCACAAAACTCAAGTGATAATATGGCATAGGTACGAGCTCTGAATTCTGAATTTCATTGTTGGGTTCCAGCTTTATTTAATTTGGATCGTGGGTTCAATTCTGGGTATAACTTTAGATCGAGCGTAAAACTTTTTTTTATTGTTGGCGCATGAAAGGTGGATTTGCGTCGCGTCTAAGGCCCAAATTAGGGCTGCAACAACAACCTTCGTTTTTACAGGTCAACCCCAAAAGAGCGGAAGATCCAACCTTAACAAAGAGTTAAGGGAACTCTAAACAATTCAAAGCATCCGACCTGGTTCTTTTCTTACTTTATATAGATCAAAAGTAAAAAAAAACTTCAACTTCCATTTGTTAAGCTTCTAACATATTTGCATGAAACAATCAATCACTCCATTTAACCGACTTCTATCCTACTCCTTCATTCCTTCATTGTATCAGTCTCACAGAAATGTATTTCCTATAGATAATATAACTTAATTCTTTTCTTCATTAATTTTAAATATTATACATTTCCATACACTACTTGGGAAAAATATTCATACTTTATTTATATAATATACCGTCCTAGATTATTCATAATTTAAATTAACCTTCTTCAAAACTAATCTTTCTCAAACCTAAGCCAACCTTAAAGAAGACAACTCATATTATGACAAATAACTTAACAAATTGAAGTTGGCCTATTGTGGAGCCCGAAATTTCAACTTTTATAGTTAAATAAAATTAAGATAAAATTAATTAATTTAATAAAATTTAAGTTTAAAAATTAATTTAACTTATAATTAATCATCCCATTAACTACCTGATTCTTCTACTGCTCAATGAAACTCTTGAGCAACCAAAATTTGTTTATCAGGAAATACATTTTATTTAGGATCTTAAAAACTTTTACAACAAATAACTCCATACTTGATACATTTTTCAGATGTCTTCTTGACATTAATAAAAGGTTAGATTCGTTTCGGTATTATCAAAATTGTTTCGAAAACAATAATATATGCAATAATATATGATCGATGATTTTTCTCCAAGAATTAACTTATATTTCAATTAGATTAGAAAACTGAAATATTATGTATTAATAAATTCAGCGAATTTATTCAGCAGAAAACGATTTAAAACGAAGCTAAATTTAGTAAGATAAATCTCCTTTTCTTATCACAAAAATTGATTTTTCAAATAAAATAAATTCAATTAAAAATTCAATTCAATTCAATTTAAAAAAGCTAGAAATTATGATAATGTTAAAGTTTCGTAGACTAAGAAAATTACTCCTAACATTCTCGTAAGCACACATCTTTCCTTTAAATTAGATATTTGGAATTCGCTTTGTAAGATTGAAATATTAGATTTAGTTCTCCAACAAATCAAAATATTAACCTAATCAAAAACAGTCAACATGGTATAAGTACGCAGCGGGAAGGAGGATAATGACGCCCTACAAAAATAGATTTAAGCCAACATTGTGAAGTTGGACATTCTATATTTCAAATGAATAATTCATGATTGATGACCACAGTTTCACGTAACTTCACTAAAAACTTCATTCAGCACGCCTCCCTTCAGCTTTCGTCAATCTTCTGACCTTTAGAAATAAATTCATATTTCCTAAAATTAATTTTCCCTATCTTGGTAATTGGAGATCTTGGAAAAGTCATCACATGTCATGACATATGATCAATTCAAATTAAAACGAAGAAACCTACTGAAAGATAAAATAACACCGACACGAACACGAACTAATGCGCACATTATCTCATAACTAAATTCTAACTAACATCTGCATGGTAATATATAAATAAAAGAAGAGAAAAAAAAATAAAGAACTATTTTGTTTTAAAAAGTTTAAAATAGCTCGAACAAAAATTAAACAATTAAAATCACTCGAAAACATCGATCCTTAAGTTGATAACTTTATCCCTTTCTAAAGTGTATCAATTAAATTAAATAAACGCATTTTTGGCCCTAATTATAAACACGTTGAGCAAGAACTATGCCAAGGGGTAATTAACCAATAAGAAAACTTAAATGAATATTCATTTTAATTGATCACAAATTCCCTAAAAATGAGTATTTAAACCAATTATTTTATTAATACGCAAATACCTAACCGAAAAACCAAAACGGGTGAACTACAAATTACGTAGCAGCAAAAGAAACCTGCTACACGCAAAAGGGTAAAAAAACAAGTGATAATATGGCATAGGTACGAACTCTGAACTAAATTGTCGGGTTCCAGCTTTCTTTAATTTGTAACGCGGGTTTAATTTTGACTATAACTTTAGTTTTAGTCGAGCAAAAATCTTTTTATTGATGACGCAAATAAGCGCAAAACTCAAGTGATAATATGGCATAGGTACAAACTCTGAGCTCGTTTGTCGGGTTCCAGCGTGAATTTGGAACCTGGTTTGAATTTTGGCTATAACATTTGATTGGGTTGTCAGGTTCCATTTTCGGGCACCAACTTCACAGAGCTGTGGGGACATATTATAGGTTCATACAGCTGTATCAACGAAATGTAAAGATCACTTCGCGTTTTTAATATGTATAACCAGTTGTCAAATTTGTACCAATAGCATATTTCCCATGCGAACCATTACTTTTACTACAAGAAATCATGAAATGATTAGTTAATAAAAATAAATAATGCTGGTCCTGAACTCTGAATTTAATTGTATGGTCCCAGCTCAACAACATGTAGATGATAGTTTCACTGCTAAACACGTTACATAAATTTTATAGCAGAAAGTCGAGACGTTACTTGAGAAATTGTAATTTTCATTAACAGAATTGAATCGGTCATTCTTAAAAGCAAATATGTGGCATGAAAAATACATACGATTGCAGAATCAATTCATAGCACTACATTTTTAATCACTTTGGATACACTTCATTAAACTTGTTTGTGTCAATATAAGTCGGGACTTCCTAATAACATAATACTTTAACTGATTCCTCTAGTTTTTTCTTTGTATTATTATTTTTCAGGTGTGTACAAACCATGTGATCTGAAAGGACTGGCTTGCATTGGTCGTATGAAACGTAAGTTCTTAGGGGTGTATAATACCATGGGGGAGATGATTATTGGTAAATTTAATTTAAGCGGGAATGATTATTATTTGATTTGTGTTAAATATTATAAAAAAGCACGAAGTACCGTTAGATCTTAGTTACATTACCTTTTGTAAATATAATAATAAGGTAGGTGTAAACTAGATGGGATGTATAAGTTATCTTACGCTTACGTGCTTGCAACTTAATGATAGGTGAAAAACAGGTGAAAGAAAATATAAAATAATTCGTATACATTATATCATAAGATGAGAGTAGATAAAAGAGGAACATTCATGAACAACCTACTTCATCCCAAATCCCGAGGTTAAGTCTGTAGGTTGCTAGGGATGAAGTGACCATATGTCTGACATCATATTTAGGGGCTCGGTATTATGCAGAAGTTATTACAAACTAATTTTGAGCCTCTAAATACATGTTTCAAACAGTAGCGTAACTAGAATTTGCAATGTTAGGGCTCCAATGCAAGGAAATTGTTAAGACTCTTGTCCGTAGGGCCCTTATTGCAGCATTTTACAATGCAATTTCATGAAATTCTTGTCGCATGTAAAACATACACATCAACTATCAAGAGCAGTGTTACCAGATTTCAAAACTAGATAGTCTCTCTACGTTGCGTAAAAGTTCCCGTCTAGGGTTAAAATTCCCCCTTTTATCAACTATGAGAAAGTTTTACATTACATTCGAATTTTGAGGCGACTTCCCTTCTCATGTTTATTAAGTTTTCTATTAATTAAATTTCATCTATTTATATGTTACCTGTAAGGCGCCCTGGACTCCTGTAAGTCCTGCAACGCGGGGTCTTGCGGCATTGCAGTTATGCACCTGCACCTGCCGTAATTATAACTTACGTACATTAAAGAACTAATATGGTTACCGAATAATAGCTATTTGTTTCGAAACACAAATTTGAAATATGGCGTAGGAAATAACAACTTACGTAAACATTTACATTACAAATTTATGAACAAGAAACTGAGTTATATGACTAACAATAACAAAGAAAAATAAATAAAAATGCTATTTTCCCTTATAGCCTTCAACTCTCGCCGGATTTATCTTAGTAGCAAGTGATCAATGGGAAACGGTTGAACTAACTTCATAGAACAATTTTGAAAAGAAAACAGGTGTTTATCTGCACTGATTATACTTAATCACTTTATATCATTAATACACAAAATATCAAGTACGCTAGCCGCCATGGTAATTTCAATACAAAATCGCACCCCGTGATGCGTTGAACTAAGAGATAACCATGCATGCTTGGTCAAAACCAGGTCACAAAAATGCATCTTGGTCAGCGCCAAAATGATGGTCACGCTGAGTTTCCGGATCAACATCAAAACTAATGTGGAAATCCCCGTCTAGGCATAAATGTAGATTAGATCTTAGCCTACGTACTCTGAGAGTATTAAATCAAACTTTGAGACGACTTCTCTTGTAATGGTTGCTGGAATTGCTCCTGCTTACTGCTCCTGCTGCGAATGGTTACTGTGGAGCTTTTGGAGGATCTGAATTCATTTGTCCTGAACATTAGAAACAAATTTAGCGAAATGAATTGAATGCCAAGAGTAGGTGTCCAGATTTAGATTATAGTGATGTGAATGAGTGGGGACAAAAGAGAGTGATAGATCAAAGCAACAAAATATTCTAAGCAAAAGTAAAATGTTTAGGGTGGTGAGAACATTCATCCCTGTTCTCAACTCTTTGATACCTCATATGACAAAACGTACAGAAGCTTATTCATCAATTGAAAATTTGTTTTCCTTCTTTAGTCAATTGAAAACAATTTATTCTGTTGAGCCAAACAAAGGGTGTGAAAACTGACTAGTATGTATCACATAAATTTTCATTATGATGATCTCTTAAATGAATGTAAACATCTCAAGCACTACATAATTCTTGATAAGAAATGCGATACTGCTCCTGCATTGATTAGACAAATAATTGCAGGTAACTGGAAATATATTTCCCAAGGTTGAAATTGCACTCAGTGCTTTTGTGCATGATGGTGACCAACTGCATTGCAGGGGAATGTTCATTTTCAAGAAGAAAAAACTCAGAAGGAATCATTTTCGCAGCACAATGGCATGAACGTTTGATCTGGCTTACAGTTATGTGCAGGGAAAATGACAATTGACTTCAAGACAGTAAATAAATCAGTTGTGTGCATAGAAATTTCGCAGACCCTTGTGTTGATCTATAATTCATACTGAACTATCTGCATTTGTAAAATAAAAATTGAAATATGTGCTGAAAATATGTATAAAGTTATAGGTGGGTCAAGTAATACTGTGGAGAACAACAAACTTACCTGAATTTCAGATGAATAGACTTGAAGTTTCTTGTATATTAAAAATAAAGTAATATACTTACTGCTCATTTATTCTTGATCTGATGTTAGGTAAAGTTAGAAATATATCCTTATTTTATAAATGATAAATTTTACATCAGAATGGAACTATATTTATCGTTTCCATGGGTGTCTGAGCAGGAAAGAGCCCTCTGCCCAGGGATTCATAATGATGTTTGACAACCCTGCTCACCCGTTTGGTGGAACTCACTGCTCGTACTCAACACTCTTAGTGAATTGAGTGTCGGACCTTGAACTATTGCGTGGCCTTGGTACTCACTGAATATTGTAAGCAGACAAAACGTCGGTTTTGGGATCTACTTCAGAAAAAATATGTTTTAAACCTGATCAAATATTGTAATCCGCCAGTCACTGGTTCAGATTTTACGGCTAAAAATTTCCTGCAAAAAAATCGTTCACGAAACACTTCGGGAGCTGCTGAATTTTATTGGAGAGGAGAGGAATAATCTGTGACTGAGGCAGCATCTCCCATCAAATTCATTAGTTCGCGAAGCTGATAAATAGTTTGTTTATTTGTTTTAGGAATTGGCGTTCAAATATGGCGAATTTTCTGAAATCAACCAACTTTTCGTTTTTGCAGTAAAAGTAACAGTTCCAATACAACAAATGTTTGTAATGAAGTACCTAGAAGTGGTAACTCAAAATTGTAAAGAACAAGTATGTATGTACTTTGTTACGGTAAAACATTCCGAAATATTGGATTTATCGATTTTTCTCCTAAGTTGTCAGAAATTCTGTATCCTGTACAAACCATAGACTGTTTTGACATCACAAACTATGCACACATATCTGTAAAAAGACGAAATGAATTCGTTATGTTAATTAGTTGCTATCATTTGTCAAAAGTGGTATAGTATACATGTTTTGAGCTTCAATAATTAGCAACAACGAAATTTGGAACGAATATTTCGGCAGATAATGTTTTTGGACGGGTGGAAATAAAAAAATACTGGTCTCTTGAATTTCCATAAAGAGTCTATGGAAAAAATGTAACTAATGTCTATGACTTGACCGGTACAAATTTGTTCTAACTTCCTTAATTGAGGTGACCCGGACAACACACAATGGTTTCAGACACATTACAATTATGTAACATTGGTAACATTACATATACGTTACAGTTCGTTACAAACATGTATCAGCAATGTTTCAGAAACGTGGAAATGTCTGCGCTTTGTAACTTCCCGTGGAATGGTGCAGGAACCTTACAATGTTACGTCTCTGAAACATTGCATACTTATTGCAGTGATATAACTAATTTTATACATGAAACCTTATACTGCAAAAATTGAAATGAACTGTTAGGGAATTAAAGGAAAGAAATAAACAAACACATAATGTATTTAATGTTGGTGGAAATATAAATAAATAAATAATGAATTTAAGCTCTGACAATCGAATGTCAGGTTTGTGAGGCAGAATGAAAATAGTTGGAAAATGTTTGGATCAGTGGAAACAGGAAGTGTCAAACCATCGGACACTTCTAGTTTTCCAAAACTGATTGAAGAACAGGAATGGGAATTTTGAAAAAGATCAAACTCCAAATCTGGCAAAAGATTCCAAAACCAATTCGAACCAAGGATTGAACATTCAATCTGGAAGATACTGGAATCTCCAAAAACGTTACTGTTGTATCTTGTGAGAAACACCTCAAAAGATGCAACAGAAACATCGTGGGATTGATTTCGGAGTCTTGAATTATGTAGTTACGTATGAAAAAAATGTAGTTATGTAGATTGCAACTGAAAACCTTTGGAATTTTGAATGAAAAATTGGATTTGAATTGGAATGTAAATGAGAAAAGAAAAGAAAGAGATTTTTAAGGCAATTAAAGTAAATTATAAACATAAAAGTAAGAATGAATTACGAATCGAAAAGTTTTAACCCCGAAAGCCACAAAAAAACCGAAGTCGAGAACTAGTTGACACGTGTTTTATTCTTTTTCATAAAAATAAAATGGAATTACATTCGCAATATAAATCGTAAAAATTGAAAACGAGGTACGAATCAGTGTAAAATGCATTAATGACTTTTTTCTCCCTTTTCCGAAATTAGAACGAAAACCGAATATTTTGATGTGAAACTTTTTTTTACTAATAGTTGTTAACGTGAACAAACCTGAAATTCGATTGAAATCGAACAATATCTGTAACAATTTTGAACGTCATACGGAATAGTTGTAAACTAAACATTAAAGGTCATTTATAGTTTACAGACTGAGAAAAAGCGGGTAAGCTCCCATTAACCTTTTTCTTCAAAATAGGATAAAGTTCGGAAAACGATAACAAATTCACTTGAAATGTTGAATAAATTTCTAGAATACCTGAGAAACAAAAGCTTAAAGCCATATAAAATAATCCAAAGATCCGGATACGATTTTCTTAAAATAATATAGAAAATCACAAAGGTAAACAAACTCCCACGCTTGTCTACCAAAGTAATGAAATTCGATCGGCGAACAAAATTCTTCAAGTGCAAGAATTTTTTTTATTGGTGCTGCACTGATATCAGTACCAGCGATGAAGACTGATCACCTTCTTACTGCATTGTGATCGCTGTAGAACTATACGAAAACTTCTTTGTACTATCTTTTTATTTATGTAAATCATTTGACACGTAATATTGCAAACAACTTACGGTAATTGAACCAACTATCATATGTAAACAACAATGAAAACGCGAAATCAATTGAATGATTTTTCTGTTGAATAGAAATAATCTAGATTTTGTACTATTGTACTATACTATTGTAATAAGTAGAATTTCAATGCATTGGTAACTTTAGATAGAACTAATATACTAAGTTGGGTTAGCAGTCAGGTTCACTCCAGTCAAGTTCAACTAAGTTGGGGATCAGGTTAGCTCAAGTTTAATTTAGGCTAGGAGACAGGTTAGGTAAAGTTAGGTTATAAAAGATAGGTTAGATTTAACAAGGTAACACGAAAAGATAACGAGTACGGAATTTTTACAAAAGGTAAACTTAACGCAAGATATGTCAGGCAAATCAAAACACAAATCTACAACAAAAGACAACATACAAGTACTTACTTTTCTTCTTGCCGAGACCGCCTTCGCTCACGCGTGACAAACTATCAAAATTGGAGTTAACAAGATTTCTTTTTAGATTTACGACTGTCTGTTGATAGGTATATATATAATGTTCGATAAGTTTCAGTTTTGGATTCAAATTCACTTCAGCGCACCATTTACGGATAAACGAAACTTTTCAAAGTTCTTCAATTAAAGGATTCTGTAATTAGACTAAACCTTCAAATTAGGTTTTGTTATTTTGTGAAGGTTAGTATAAAGGACAAAACCGATATTATAGTGACTTTAATTGTTAATACTGCAAGACAGATTGATGATAGAAGAAGCTACTATGTCGTTTTAATTATGTTATATTTGAAGGATAGTTCAAGTGTTATTGTAAATATTCATGCATCTCATTATTTTAAAACAACGATAAAAAATTTTGAAATAAAAGATGTAGGTGATTCAGTAAAGGCTACTCTCACAACAAGCTCGAGAAAGGGTCTGCAGTACCGGATACATAAGCTGACTCCGACACTGTAGCCCACAGTTCAAGCCTCCACGACTTGAGACGGGTGTTAGTTGCCTCCCATGCAGAGGATTGTAACCAAACTTACATGTGAGACAACTAAAACAGTGGCTTAAGGCCCTTCTGAATCACATTGATTAATGTAATCAATTTTTCAGAAAGACCGGTTGATAGGAAAAAAAGGTTAGGTATAACAGAAATATTGGGTTAGGTTTATGTAAAATTCGAAGTTTCATGAATATTATTGAAAAATTGAAGTAACTTTGAATCAATCAATGAATGTAAACAAACACGATATTGAATTAAAAATACGTTTTCTATAACTAACGTACTGTAGGCTGAACGGAATTGACAACCTTTCTCTTGCAAAATGCATATGTGATATAAACAAAACCGAAAATTGATTCCAAAATAATTGGTGAACAATGATATTGCAAGCTGACTGAAAGGCTGCCTCTAACATTTCTATCGCTAGTCTAAGCCCCTGTTGTATCCATTAACTATTACGATAAAGCACAAATATTTTATCTTAATGCCATGTAAGGGGATGTGTGGATCATCCCATCACAAAAATGTTTCACAATAACACTTTTAGACGAAGTGATGATTCATCCTTACCCTGCTAGTATGAGTGTGATTTCGGCGTAGAACATTTATTCTTTGTATCTTAAGAGATGACCAGTAACACAGATAGTAACCTAAAGTGATAAGCCGTTGCAGTGTACATTTCAATTTGTTTCTTGTGAAAAATAATATTAAATTATGATTCCTAACAAAAAATTTAATCAATCACTTTTTAGTCACTATATTATATACTCACCTGATTCTTCACAATCAAGAATATGAAACACTTAAAACAACGCCAATTACATTCTTAAAAAAAAACACGAGGATTTGGATTTTGCTCATTTCCGCTCAATCAGTCAGTTCGTTTCAGTTGACTGTCAAACTTCCATCACCCCTGAGCAATAAAACAAATGACAAATGTGTAGCGCGCATAGTTTCAGTGTTACGTTTATGTTATGTTACTGGTACGCAGAGAAGAAAGTACGTTACAAACATCACAATGTTACATTCCGGATATATAACAGATTGATATACAGTGAAACTTGAAAATCTGTAACCTAAATGAGACATTGCAATATTTCAGGGATGTTACTGAGAGCACGTGTGTTGTTAGGGGCAAAGGGTTAGGAGTATGTTCAGTTTCAGGAGACCGAAATTTAAATTCTAAAGACGGGCCCGAGCAATTATTGTTACGCAGCTGCCCATGTCAAAAATATATTATTGTGAGATGTCTCTACTGACAACGTGTATGCTGCTTAAAGAGAGTGAAAGAGAATGGTTTCAGTTTTCAAGGACTTGACTGTTGGAATCTGACCTGTCAACCAGGATTGTATATATTGGAAAATCGTGAGTAATAAGACTGACAAAATGCATGAGACTGACTACGCCAAACATTCTGAGTTTGTAAACCACGATACGCCTGTGTAGTTTATGCCCAAATCAATGTTATAGGCAAAATAATTCAGTTCGGGTGAGCTTAATAAAGTTCAGAGACTCAACAACTCATACCCCTGTACGCTAAGCACCACTCCCTGAATGAAATATCTAAGGTGTAACGGTTTGAACTAGCAATCTCAATTATGCACAAAGCATTTCGGAAAGCAAACGCTGGATTACCCAACCTACCGCCATTCTACAGATTGTTCAAATTATTAGCCTCAATATTAATTTTCCTTACTTTTCAATTCATATGCAATATTACATAGGGAATATATTTGTACGAGTACCTAATCCCAGTTACTACTTTTTAATTTCTTACTCATTTTTAATGCATTTCACTAAGATTTTCAAATCAATTTGTGTATGATACACATACAATTGCTACACACTGCTTAATTTTGCATGACAAACATTAAAGGAGATAATAAAATAGGAAGAAAATTACACCTGATAAAGATTTTTACTTTGCATGGAACCCTTTATTCTTTATCAAATGCTTCTGCTTTTGTTGATTGCTACATACAAGTTTAGTCCACTTTTGTTGCAAGTCGCCAATGTTAACACAAATTATTATCGGATACCTCGATCAACTCATGTTTGAATTTAATGTTGTCCTTCTTCATCACTTTTTTTCAAGAAGCCCCAGAAAATTTAAGTCCAGTTCATGTTGGGACTTTTATTTGGTTACGGAAGTACGCTAATATCCTTGTCCTTGATGATTGTTTGACATTCTTGAACTTATGCCGTGATTAAGGATCGTCACCAAACCAGCTGGCAGTATCTCTCTTGAAGACCCTTTATTTATCGGTCAAGCTGCATTATATAAAGCCTTCCAGGTCCTAAGACAGGCGTGACACCCCAAAACCATAGTAGGGTTGGATTCTTCAGTTTATTTTACACATTCCAATTGGAATTTATCCTTAGGTCGACGTGGCCCATACCATAAACATTCATCAAACACAGTGAAATATGACTCTCCACTGAAACATAATTTCTCCCAATCATAAGAAGTTCAATGTTTCAATCTTGTGCACATTCGAGGCACTTCCTTGCCATTCTTAGATATGAACAAGAAACTTTGAAATTTTCGGAAGTGTGTCCCATAATTTGAACACATCATGATTCGCATCTGGGTGGTTGTATACAAGAAAAGCCAATTGACTTGAAGGAATCAGAAGCAACTAGTCTTTTGCTACTGAGTCAATAGCTTATTTAATGAAAACAGCTTATTCTCTATAAAATATTTACATATAACTTATTAATAACATCAAAGCACCATTGTACTTGCTGACATATTAACATTAATATTCACGTTCTTTCACTTGCGCTCGACGATTAACGCCAATGTACACTCAGATATACATAATAAAATATTAGCGTTCCATTCTGATCAGCGAATACAGCGCAAGAAAAGCGTTGTTCAGTACAAGGATCGGTTAAAGAAAATAAGACTTAAATTAACTATTTTCACAATAATATTCAACACAGCTTAGCGTTGTGGTTAAAGTTAAGTATACTGACCCCAGATAAACATGGGCTAAGGATCACGTAAAATATTAAAATCATCTGTTCAATGCTTCGGAGACTTTACAAGTAGGCCTATATCAAAATTATCCAGCGATAGTAAACATTTATCCTTGTGTTCGATATTAAACAACCACTCTACGTTTTATGAGTTAATGCATACATATTGAGTGGAAGTTAGAAATTATTTACGTCGTTAAATATTGTATTTTACTTGCGATCTAGAATCTTATTCTTTGATTTACAAAGTTCTACAAGAAAGATGTTGAATTAAGTTTAAATAAATATTAGTATTGAACAGCTGATAATCGACAGTTATCATTGCTTTTATACTCACTTAAATATGATATTTTATATTGCGAATAAAAATTGTTAATATCTATTAACATGAAAATTTTTAGCGAAACATTAGTTTCCATCAAGATTTAAAAGAAGAACAAGTTACTATGTAACTGAATGTAACAAATCTGTTATATTTCAGTGTTAATTTTAACATTTACAACACACAAGGTTATTTATAGAAAAAGTAATAATATCAATTCTGGTAATTATTGCGTTTCTTCGGGAAGGTGTACAAAGCTGGTCTACCCAATGTATTACTGACTGTAGGATAGGTTAGGTAAGGTAAGATAGTATGTTTCCATTAGAAATACTAAAACGACATTACTGATCACATAAGGTGTGCTATTTATTCTCTTGACTCCCTTCTTCATGAGAAAAACAAAACGTTCTTAATGCTATTGTGTAGGCTGGACCAGTTATCTACTACCTTGCCGCTTCTTCGAAGAGTATTTTGTATTTATTTCTTCAATTGCTTCGTTACGGCTCACTTTTCTCACAAATGGCATGCTGGTGCTGTAATATGTTTAAATAAAAAGGTACGTGTTATTCTTATAATAGATGTAAGACGAATTTTAAGAATTGTGGAACTGCTCCTATACATGTTGATCTTGTTTCAGAATCATCATCAAAGAAACACTGTAAATGTTTAGCTGCATGTGAAGAGGAGAATTTTGAAGTGTCTTTACTTAATGAAGTACGGTAAGTTCATAAGGAAAATGTTGTCCATTACTCTAATAATTACTGTATCTATGTCTAATACATTAATTAATCTAATATTGCGTCTCTAAGATAGAGCGCAATTTCGTGTAAACGAAAACACACGGACGGATGCCTCTTTCGGGATTTGGAAAGTTTTGCTTCACTCAATTTTGAACTAATTAATAAGCTACAGTTACAGGGGAAAAGAATTTCTGCTGTGACCATTTCTTTTACCTAATGGAGATTTCAATTTGGACAAGTTTCAATGCGAATTAAAAGTAATAGATCATTTCTTTAAAAATAGTGAGTGTTATGGGTACAAATATTAAGGCAAGTTTGCAGATATTTCTGAATGTTATGAAGTTACGTTAAATTGTGAATATTAGTTTTATTATTTAAACCTACTATAAAAGCTGACAAATGGTAATTACACCTAACACACAAACACTAAAAACTAATGTGTAACTATTTCAGAGATATAATAAGTCCTTCTTCAGACTTTACGACACAACACAAGTCTAAAGAAGGAGATGTCATATTTCTTGAACAGTTGCATACTCGATTTTTGTGTTTTTGGTTAAGTGTAATTATTGCCTTGTCAGCTTTTATAATCAATTACTGAATGGATGCAAGGCTTGGTTTTGATTATACTTAAATTTATCCATTATGTAGAGAAAGCCTTCTCGTTAAATCATTTTACAAAATTAACATAAAACAGAATCTGTTAGGAGCATATAAAACTATATAAAAGTTAACTTAATTTCATTCTACATCGTTCGCGATTTTAGGTGAAAAATGTGTAATCAAGGACATTAGTAATGAAGGTATTCTCTAGCAATGAACTTACAAGAAATTGTGAATCTCTCGCATTATTTTCGTATTTATCCATAAATTTTACTATATATTCAGGTAGAGGAAGATCTCTCTGGTATAATTCGCTACCAGTCTATGTTGTCTTGCATTGCATTAATTAAATAAAATATTTTCATTTCTGAACCAAAAAGATCGGATCGAAAAATTTGTATTTCTTATATAATAATTATTCCAGCTTTGTGTTCAAAAATTAAATGGAAGTTATTCAAAATTATTTAGATCTTTTACTTACGGCCTTGAGATCTCTTTGGTTCTGGTAAGAAGGAATATTTAATGATTTATAACATTTAACCAAGCCTATAACTAACATTGGTAAAATTGGAAATACAATTAAAACTGCACACGCATTGAAAGTGTTTTCAACCCCATAAATTATACAGAGAATAAGAAGTTTCCTTATTAAAGAAACATTGAGCACTGCATGTACATACCTTATAATCTAGGATAGGACAATATATGTAAAACACGTTTGGATTTAAATTGGTCAAGGAGTAGGCCTATATTTTGTTACTATGATCCCGTTCATACGATAGTTAAATGTAAATTATTCCAATCTTACAGGTTGCCGATGCCTACTGTTATATTTCAAATGGGTGCTTTCCCAAAGCTACGGTATAAAAGAGATGTCGTCTTTGGAGATTTAGAGATGTTAGGTAAGATTCTATCTTTTTGTTCAGAAAGCATAGGTAATGAAGTTTGTACATCTTAAAATTACTATTTTAGCAATAAGATCGAAATGGTTACTACTAACATTTGACTACATTTTTTGTAATATCTTCAGGCTACACAGGTAAAACATTTTAAACATAACATAGTGTGTTCTTTTAGGAAAATGTCATTCTTATTTGCAACATATTATGTTCCGTGCTTAACGATAAAACTTATTTCAAGAGATTCTTTTAATGTTTAGAAGAAACAAGCTTAGAACAGTGGCGGATCTTTTTATTGTTAATATCATAATTTTAAGAATTTACCTCAGAGGAAGCTTTGATTTTGTTTCCGGACTGATCTATTTTTTCTATCAATATCAAATTTTAGAGACAACGGTTTTATATTCCGTGATATAAGTAGCAATTTGATGGATAAAGGTTATAAATTTATACCGAGAGGCCGTGACTCAGTAGTAGAGCGTTGACTCAGTATTTGGGAAGTCATGGTTTCAATCCAAACGGTCGACCATCCTGACTGAGGTTTCTCCACGTTTTTTTCCTCAGGCGCACCAAACAAATGTCGGGATGATAACTTCAACTTAGGCCCTGACCAACATCTTTCCTCATTCTTCCTGCTTCCTTATCCCAGCTTGAGTCTTCGATGCCTTAAGGCGATAAATAAAATTCAATACAAATTCAATTAAATAATAAATTTATACTTAAAAATACATTCAGTGGGGAAATATCAAAAAGATCCGTGGTCTATTCCTCGCATCTTTGCCCCCTTTTCACGAAAATCCTATATCCGCCTGGTTGAAAGCCTATGTGATCTTCGTGTTTTACTTTGCCCTTATATAACAAACAGACTACAGTCTTCTAAAGAGATAAGATTGCTAGGTTTCCTGTAATTAGTGTTAGTTCATTTTACAAATTGTTGAAAATTCAACTAATTCATAAGTGTTGATTACACTGTGCAACAAATTTACAACTTTTAGTTATTTCCTGAGAAATTTGATGCAAGTATCATCGTATCAGTGTGAGTGATCGCTGCAGTGAAATCCGTTTCTTTCTATCAGGCTTATAAGGTTTTGAGAAATGGGCAAACCAATAATGTGACATACAAGTGGCAGAAATGTACTACTAATGTTAGATAAATATAGCAGTGACTTGTATGGGCATGTGGTTAGCGCCAAATCGTGTGTAGAGCGAATGGAATTGAGGTAAGTGTGTCGCTCAACCAATCTCTAAGATTATCAGCACATGACTTACAGCACATCTGTGGGGCTCACGTTTTGTATCTATCAAACTTACATGAAAACCGTGAATAAGATCATAAATAATCCTACCTTGAAAATTCACTAGGAGAATGAAGGTCATACAGAAAGGCCATAACAAATAGGTACCCATTTCAACTGAAAGGTCCCGAGATAGGAACTGGATATTCTTACGCTAATATTGAGTACGAAGTGTACAAAAAGTTTATATTTTATAGCTCATTTTAAAAAGTGACTTGTGCTTCATTTCCGGTGTAGAATGACACATTGGCGAGTTGTAGTGTCTCCTCTGACACCACAGAACTCCATCTCTACACTCCAGTGGTGCGACTCCAGGTAGGGAAGTGCCCCAATATTTCTGAAATTGCCCTCTTTTTCTAATCAGTGCCAGTTTTTTTTTTCTTAAAATTGAAGCCTGGTACAGAAAAACAATTCGAATTCAGCAGACGAAACACTTTTAGGAACAACCAATAGATCTCAGGAAAGAAAATCTCTGTAGATCAGTGTTATTACATTTTATTAGTTTCATTGCAGGTATTCGTTGGATTTGCTGCATTAACGGGCAAGGACAGATCATTTTCCTAATATTATTAATGCAGATTTCTTTATGGAGAGAATGTTCAGAATGACTGCCTCCAAAGCCTCAGAATCCCTAGTTGATTGATTTTGGTTGGAATGATTTTTCGAACATGATCAGACACTGGACCGTCTGGGAAGTTATCACATCACTTTTTTTTTACAATTGTTATCTTCAGAGATAATCGACCATCTAATGTCCATTGAATTCCAGTGGCGGTGCTACCAACAATGGAAAATGTAAAAGCAAAGCACATTGCAACTCACAGTACAATGTCAATCGACGGGTTGACTAGTGCCAAGGGGTAAAATCTGGCATGACTATCAATTTATTAACAACGACTTCTTAGGTTTCACACCCCTAAAAGAGCTGATTGGTGAGACACTCCCGATGACTGTTGCCAAAACATTTTATTCACCCCGCAGTAACGGGCGGGCAAATCAGCTAGTTTACTCTAAATTTCCGAAACAATCGTTTCCTATCTACATCATATTTTGAAGGAAATCTAGTAAGAAACTATTATATTATTTACAACAATGGTATTGATAAATTTTTCTCTATTTTTATTGTCATTTAATTTAATTAATACTGTTCTTTTTCAAGTGTCCTTCGGTGGTATTGGTTGCTTGTTCTTCGGAGGGAGTCTAATATCCATAATTGAGACTCTGTATCTCTGCATTTTCCAATATGTCTCGTCACTTTTCCTTTTGTGGAAATCAAGAAGAAATAGAGTACATAGCGGAGGTGGACCAGCTGATAACAGACAAAATGTAATGAGATCAAGAATGAACAGGAGTATTCTCATCCATGTGTCTTCACTTGAACGGAGCATTGATACAACCATCAGGTTAGTCAGATAACTATGATCTGATATTCAAGAATACTCGTTGGTTTTTAGAGCAAACAAGTTAAACCATAATGTAACTAATAATTGCTCATGTGGAGAAATTCGTTAGTAGGCGATACACACTACAACGGTCAAACAGGTTGTACACTACGCATAAAAAAACTTGCGTCAGCGAACGCCGTGCAGCTAGGCCACCCAACTGACACCTTCTTATCGCATGATCGTGTCTGCTAAACAGACCTCTCTTTCTCCTTCCTTCGTCTCTCACATAATAAAATCAGCAAACGTCATGAGCACATATTTTATTTCAAAATATACATGTATTAGTATCGATAAAACGAAAGAATAAAAGCGAAACGAAACAATATACATAAGTTGATGGAGGTAGAAACTTAAACACACACAATGAAAAACTGAAACCGATGGTCTGTTAGACAGAGACAGAGAATTGACAGAGAGAGATAAGGGGAGAGAAGAACAAGAAGAATAGGAAGTACAGATGGAATTTAAACCTAACATTATAAAGTTTAGTTTCCACAAATCCAACCGCAAGAGGGAAGTGACTTTTGGTTTTTAGGCCTATTCGAATATATAGAGGGAGCTTGAGAAATTAATTAAATCACTTGCAAAATGGAGACCAAACTTGGTGATCAGATTAGATACTCATGGTTTCCAATGAAATTGCAGAGTTTCTACACATATCTAGCATAATGTCAAAAGTGTCAAAATCGCAACACATGCTTTGTCTGCGCGTGGTTCGGTTGCAAATTTGGTGGAGTTCATTGAACGTACTGGTTCGGAATACATTGTAATTAGGGATTCCGTCAGGATTTTCCGATTGGGGGTGTGAAATCAAAATTTGGAGGGTGTACGTAGAGTTGTGTACGGTTTCTATCAACGTTTGACCACAAAAAGATAAAGTTTGAGGTAGTCTCGAGGATTTGGGGCTGACACCCCCACAGTGTCCAGGGTCTGGCGGAATCACTCATTGTAACAAACCCAGTAGATACCGTAGGACATACTTCGATTCCAGACTACCAATGAAAATTGAACATAAAAAGAAAATAAGTGAATAATAATTTTCCTGCTTAATTTCTATCAGAAACGGGCAAGATAATATATCCAAACTGTATCAAAATGAAAAGTTAAAAATCTTCAAAAGCAAAATTAGCTCGTTACTTGTATGCATAGTAGACCTTACATATTCCACATTTCAAACGATATAATGAAATACATTTAATAGTATATTGATAAATTATAGGATGGAAACATGTTTTGTACCAAACTAATATAAAAAAGAGTTCTTCTCTTCAATTAGCCAAAACGGGGGTCATTTTCTACTCATATCTTAAAATTTATCTGTTCTGAATATGCCACTCTATATTCCACCTCTTGCGAATATAACGTTCTAACATTTACAAAACTAATGTACTAGTTTTTATAACAATTCGCACAGATGGAATGAACACGGCAGAGCTGAAACGGGTCACCGTCTGTCGGTGGATACTGGTCAAGTTCTAGACTGTGTCATCGGGTTTAAGATTCGAACCCATTCTGACCCGGTGATTCGATTTAGATCGAATAAACCAGAGGATGAAGGAGAGATTTTAATTGTTTCATTGCGAGTGAACAGTGTTTCTTTCAGGGGTGACTAGGACCGGAGTTGTTATCCGATAACACGAAAAATACAACGCCAAAATTCCCAGTTAAACAGATTTTCCAGACAGGGTCAATGGAGTTACCGGGTCACTTATGTTTGGGTCAGGACCTTTCACCGGGACGTCGAAAGCGGCTTGGATTTGGCTCTGGAACACGCACAAAAACAGAGAGTGTATGTAAAGTAAGAGAAAAAGATGAATAGAGAGAGAAGAAGAAGAGAAAGAAGCAGCGAACACATGATAACAATACATCAAGAAAGAGAGGAAGAGAAAAGTCCAACGAAAAACTTCAAAACTACATTATCATTATTCTAAAAACACACACACACTGTTTACTTGGATTCTGACCATTGATGCTTCGTAATTCTCCAACCTGGAGATGAATCTCTGTTAGCATACTTCAGTTTATGCGAAAAAGAAACTTGCTGGTGGGGAATCGAACCGATGTTTTCCAATTGGAAGTCCAGCGCGATAGCGATACTCCACAGTTGGCTCTAGCCAAAACGTGCTTAACAATCTTATAGTTTTTCTTTCTAAGAACATGAAAAGCTGATATTTCAGATCAATGACGTGTTCTTAACTGTCCTGATAACCTCCAGAGACTTGATTTGGACTTTTTCAATGTATATTCGTAAATCGTCTTCCTCTGTATAGTGGCTGAAAAAAATTGATACCACAGTCTGAAGGATTCTCCGTTTTGTATGAGAAGTGATGATTACATTCTTCACGGTCACTTTGTAAAAAGCTTTGACTTGAACAGGGTGTGAACAGATGTTGGTTTGCTTCAGTACTGATACTTCAGCACGGTTCCTCTCCTACTTCATCTTGCCACCTAAAGACAGAAGAAATGAATTACTAAATTCAGAGCTAATATTTGCAAATAGCCAACTTCGTCGTTTAAGTTGTTTAAACTAAAATCAATGCTGAAGTTTCTTTATTCAATTACTCATAGATAAATTAGTGCTCACTAATATCCGAAATAACAAAAATGCAGGAAAAATGAAAGAAACAATAACAGCTTATGCAGTTTTTTGCGTCCTGGAAGTTCAAAGGTTCACTTATAAGAATAAGTATTATTATTATTATTATTATTATTATTGGAGTGAAACGTCCGATAACTAACAGTTTTATATTCCCTGTATAACAGTATTGAATATTATGGAGGGAGACTCTGTCAATAGTGTATTATAAGAAAAAAACACTGACAGCCTGATAACGATTTTATAGAAGTAAAAAACTCTCTATAGCGGACGTCTCTAAAGCTGTCTACATAAAATAGTTTTCAGATGTGAGTAATTTTCCTATCAGGAAGACAAATAATAATAATAAACACCGGCGTTACAGACCGATAGGTGCTGAGCCTGCCTCAAAGCCATCTGTTTGTGCTTGGTGGAACTGCTTCCACCTCGGTGACGGCAGTATGGTCAGCTCTGTGCGTCACCTAGCCATGAACAGGCGTATTAGGAGCTTTCTAGACTGAGTGGCCAGACTGTCTTTCTGACTGAAAGTCAAGTCTTTATTCACTTAACTCCCAAATTTGCTCACGACGCTGGGTGGCCGGGAATTGAACCCGGGACCACGCGGACATGAGTCCAGGAAGACAAATGAAGAATTTATTTCCAATCCCCATTCAATATAATTATTGAATATCGCCAGTAACAAAATTGTTACAAAGTGCCTAAATGAACTCCTGAGTACCTAAGCATGGTCTAGTTTCTGGTAAAGTGGGCTCCGAACAACTGTGTTCAATAAACGCAACGAACTTGAACCTATGATTAGACTTTTCTTAACTGTCCAGTATTTATTTATGAAAGTCCAATATCTGTAGTATGGTGGCCGAGTATAAGTAGGTATAATCTCAAATAACAAATATTATTTTGGCATTATACAGCAAATTTAAAGTTCACGTCAATTGATGTTTTTGACTTCCAGCAAAAGGGTCTACCTTGACTGCTAAGTTGTCACATCAACGAAGAATAATACCACTATGTTTCTATCCTTGTCACGCCACGGAAATATATTTTACACAGCGCCATTGTCGCGAATCATTCATTGGAAATGAGGATCGTATCCCATTTTCTCTTCCGTTTCGAGAATAAAGAACCGTGCTTGCATAGATAAAATTGAATTGAAATTGAATTTTGAATTTAGTTTTAAGGCCTTCTAGGCAACTTTGGCTCAGGATGGATGAATGATGATGGGATTAATTGGTGGAATGAAGAAAGTAGGAGAAAACGGGAGAATCCTGAGAAAACGCACGCAAACTCATGTGCATTTCGCCCCATGAGGGGTATTTCGCTCCAATCATTTCCGAGTGACTTTGAGTGTTTCATTCTAAACGGTAGCTTTGACATTTGTTATCAGTAAAATAAATTGTATTACCCCCAGGGTCTCTCTACTAAATCCGCCCATTCACACACGCTGCTTGTCCACCACGAAGTGCACATGGCAAGAGCAGGGATTTATCCAACGTAAACATACAATTCGGGAGCTATGATATACATGCTTTTGTCAAATAAGCGTGTGTATAGAGTTACACAAAATGTTTACTTACTTCTTGGTGCGCGTAAACATGGGTTCAAGTCCGTGGGGGACTATTGAACAGAGTGGTTCGGAACAGACATTAGACAAAACTATAGGTCCTGTCCTTGGGAACTCAGCTGTTCGTTTAGTCGTTCGTAGCAACTATTATTAATAATGTTTAGAAACAGGTCTTTGCGTACTGTCTTTACTCTCTTCTTCATTATATAAATATTTGCAAAGAACAATTTGTCTTATTTTGAATGTAAACGCCATTTACAATTGGTACAGAACGAAAATTTAACGTTCCGACGTAGCTGGAAAAAGGAAATAATTGTTAGAAGACATGGGGTTCGAACCCACATTGTGAGCATCAAAAGTACAATAAACCAACAGCAATGAAGGCTACGCTGGTCAGTATTCAATGTGGGAAAGTTCTATACCGCTACCATTATAGCAAGTTTATGTAGTTTTTTCTTTTCTTATTTCACAGAAGTTGAAAATGTGGACATAATTTTGATCCTAGGTGACTTCAGTCAGCAAGTCCGTTCCGAAAATTTACAAAGAAAGCTACACTTTCGAGTAATATAGTTGTATGGTGACGAATCAAATTGAATACTGAGACAATTGCCGGAGTAACAAACCTTGTGGTTTTAGATTCGAATCGCCTGCAAGTGATGACATTTTACACTTACAATACAAACCGTTAAAAGTTAAAATTTGTGTTACGTTCAACTTGTCATGTTGCACGAAGTGTAATAGACATTTTAATTGAAGTTTTAACATCACCATTTGCTAATGACAGTCTTCTGGTGATGTTACCTTCGTTCAGTCTGGTTCACGTTAAAATAAAAGACACTAAAAGATCGAATCTTAATGTGACAATACTGACCCTAAAATAGATTTGTTCCTATAACAGCCAAAATATATTCATTTCATAAATGGACATGACAGAAAGGACGCGCATACACATGTGTTTATTTACCACACAATACATACAAACAGAATGTAACACATATATTCAGTCTTATATTTTCCTGCCACTTGAACTTAGTAATTCATAGCTTCTGTCTTTAGATGGCAAGATCATGTAGCGGAGACGTGCTGGATTTTTCAGTTCTAAAACAAACCCAACATAAGTTCAAGCTGAAGTTTTTATACAGAGCGATCCTGAAGAATCTATTCATAACTTCTCATACAAAACGGAGAATGCTTCATACTGTGTAATGAAACACCTGAGTCACTATATTGAGGAAGACGATTTACGAATGTTGGTTGGAAAAGTGCAAATCAAGACTCTGGAGGTTATCAGGACAGTTAAGAACACGTCATTGATCTGAAATATCCGCTTTTCATGTTTTTAGAAAGAAAAACTATAAGATTGTTAAGCACGTTTTGGCTACAGCCAACTGTGGAGTATCGCTATCGAGCTGGACTTCCAATTGGAAAACATTGGTTCGATTCCCCACCAGCAAGTTTCTTTTTCGCATAAACTGAAGTATGCTAACAGAGATTCATCTCCGGTTTGGAGAACTTACGAAGCATCACCGGTCAGAATCCGAGTAAACAGTGTGTTTGTTCTTCAGCATAATGATAATGTAGTTTTGAAGTTTTTCGTTGGACTTTCTCTCTTCCTCTCTTTCTTGATGTATTGTTATCGTGTCTTCGCTGCTTCTTTCTCTTCTCCTTCTCTTTCTGTTCATCTTTATTTTTCTCTTACTTTACACACACTCTCTGTTTTTGTGCGTGTTCCAGAGCCATATCCAGGCCCGGTGAGAGGTCCTGATCCAAAAATAAGTGACCCGGTAACCCCATTGACCCTGTTTGGAAAATCTGTTTAACTGGGAATTTTGGCGTCGTATTTTTCGTGTTATGGGGGTTAACAACTCCGGTCCTGGTCACTCCTGAAAGAAACACTGTTCACTCGTAATCAAATAATTAAAACCTCTCCTTCAACTTCAGTGTTATCAGATCTAAATCGAATCACCGGGTCAGAATGGGTTCGAATCTTAAACCCGATGATACAGTCCAAAACTTGGCCAGTATCCGCGACAGCTGGTGACCCGTTGTAGCTCTGCCGTGTTCATTCCATCAGTGTGAATTGTTATAAACGCTAGTTCATTAGTGTTATAATTATTAGAACGTTATATTCGCAATTGGTGGAATGTAGAATGACATGTACAGAACATATAAATTTTAAGATATGAGTAAAAATTGACCCGATTGTTTGCCCATTTCAATAGAATTATTTTTAAATTAGTTTGGTACAAAACACGTTTCCTTCCTATAATTTATCAAAATATTTTTTTAATGTGTTTCTTTTTTTTGCGTTTTAAATGTGAAACATGTAATGTCTGCTGCCGATAAGGAACATGCTAATTTTGCACTTGAACGTTTGTAACTTTTCATTTTGATAGAGTTTGGATATCTAATCTTGGTTGTTTCTGATATAAATTAAGCAGAAATATTATCATTCAGTCATTTTTTTTTGTATGCTCGATTTGCATTAGCATTCTGGAATGGAAGATATGGCCTGCGGTATCTACTGGGTTTCTTACAATGAGTGATTCCGCTAGACCCTGTAGGGGGTCAGCCCCAACATTCTCGAAACTACCCCCAACTTTATATTTTTTGCGGTAAAAATTTGATAGAAACATAGCAAAACTACCTACATTCTCCCAGTTTTGACATTATACCCCTCCAATCTGAAAATCCTGGCGGAATCCGTGATTACAATATATTCCGAACCAGTACGTTCGATGAGTCCCACCGAATTTGCAACCGAACCACGAGCAAACAAAGCATTTGTGTTACACTTTTGATATTATCCTTGATGTGTCAAAAACTCTGCAGTTCCACTGGAAATTATGAGTATTTAATCTGACCATCAAGTTTGGTCTCCAAATTTGGAACTGACTTAGTGAATTTTTCGAACACCCTCTATAAATTCGAATAGTCCTCAAAAATATATAATCCAAAATCACTTCCCTCTTGCCGTTGGATTTGTGTAAACTGAACTTTATAATGTTAGGTTCTTTTTACTACGTATAAATTCCATATTTTTATCTGTACTCCCTCTTCTTCTTCTTCTCTCCCGTTCTATCTCTCTCTCTCATTTCGCTGCCTCTGTCTAACAGACATCCATTGGTTTCAATTTTTCATTGTATATGTTTAAATTATTCCCTCCATCACCTTATGTATATTGATTCGTTTCGCTTTTATTCTTTCATTTTATCGATACTAATACATGCCTATTTCTTTTAAATGTGCTCATGAAGTTTGCTGATTTTAGTATGGGAGAGACGAAGGAAGGAGAAAGAAGAGGTCTGTTTAGCAGATACGATTATGAGATAAGAAGGTGTCATTTGGGTTGCCTGGCTGAACGCGTTCGGTGTGGCAATTTTTTTAATGCGAAGTGTACCAAAACAACTGATCCCACCGTTAAAGGTAATAATGAATTTACTTTGCAGCATATGTAGTAAATACTAGTGTGAAGAAAACTTCTTACTTACAGAGTTTATCATTGTACTGTTTGATCAATACTGAGACAAAATTACTATTTTCAAATACCATTATATATCTAAGAAGTTAGTATATGGGAAAGAGTGGCGAAATTGCATCACTAGTTATTGTTGTAACGGGATATGTCTGACAGTTATGTAACAGTAGATTACACAAAACACTACCCATCCACCACGTTTCACAACTTCGCTCAACGAATATAACCATTTTTTTTTATCACTTAACTTACATCTTTCGTTTTAAGCAAAATGTAAGGAAACTCAGAAAAGAAACAGTACTCATTCTGAAGCACTGAACCAAGGTGTGAAATTCGGTGGCCGGTTACTCCATAATATTGAATAAATTCTTACTAATGTTTCTTTGTTGCTATACATATTGAAACTTTATAAAAATATTTTATTTGAGTACGTAAGGTCTGTGTGTTATATCCTTATGATACGACATCCTAAATCATTTGTGAAAAATTCAGGAGTCACATGTGAGGAGTATTAAACGTTAAGCAGAGATATTTTCAGTTAACTCCTATAATTCAATGTTAAAATTTAAAATTTTATACACGTCACTAGGAAGAAAAATATGTATACGTTAGATATTTGTAATTGGACTAATGTAGTTATGTTGGTGATAAACATATTTTGTGAATATATGCCTTCTTTGCCCATCATAAGTGGCACTCAAATAACACTTGATCTTAACCATACTGTGTAGTTGGTCCTACTGCATGCGAAACTGGACAGTTGTTGTCGTAATAGACTTCAGTTACTTTCTCGTTCAGTCAGAAGCAATGTATAAGGTCAGTTATAAATTTACGGTTTAGTATTCCACCAAGCTCGAATACCATAGTTTGAGAAACCCTGCCATAAGCTATTGTGAACTGAAACTGGTTTTTGCATTGCACATTTTAACAAAAGAAACAGGTTTTACACTTTCTAAAAAAATTGAAATAACGGAGGAAAAACCTTTTGGAAATAACTGATTGAATTAATTAACTTGCATTTTTCTGGTTTGGAGAGTATCTTCCAAGGTGATAACGATGTTTAAAATCTTATTGCCTGATGTTAATTTTTAAATAAACTCCAAGCAGTCTATGGATTTATTCTTTCCAATTAGTTTCTTACCATTTTCCACGTGATGCAACAGACTCCAGTCCGTACCACTGTTTCGAATTACCCAGGCATATTTGATTCTAGAGTAATAAAACTTGCAACTGATTCTAGTACTCTGTACTACTTACAGTAAAATGGTAAGTGTTGAAAAGTGAAAGACTGAATATTAATTATTTGCTGAATATATTTTCCTAAAGGTGGAAGTATCCGAAGAAAGCGAAAGAAGTAATTGGCCTGGGTGTTACAGTGTATTGTGAAGCAATCATGGAATTCTTGTCACTATCTTCTATTCATGGTTTTAAACACATGATGAAGGCCCCAAATTGGATATTTAAGTATGTATAGCTAGTTTTTCTATGTCCAATGCGTATTCAATTCTGGTAGACATACCTCAATTAGTGTTAGTTTTCTTTGTAACGAATGTATCTTTATGGCTTTGTTTCTAATGTGTTCCTTGTTATTAATAAATTCGTTTATTACTGTTCTTTGTAGATTCTTATAGTTAATTTTATCGCTTGACCGTAGCTAAGCTGATACAAAGATTTAACTTATTGAGCGCAGATTTGTGTAAAACCTTCGATAACTTAATTATGGATTAGGTAAATTAAGTACTTCTGGACAAATCTATAGACGTTGTGTTCAGCATACATGGCTTTCATACTGTAAAGGTAACAATCAAACGTTAGTGTTTAGATGCTACAAAGCATCCAGAATAGCGTCAGTCAGGAACACTCCTTTGCAGAATTTCTTTCTTCTTAGCAATAAGTTAGGCCAATAAGTTTAAATATACTATATATCTAGAAGGTAGGATTTATAATATTCATCACGTACATGTGTTGGTCATACATAGACGACACGACTCGTAATTCAGGAATACAAACGACGCAGATAGAAGTAAATAAACACAGTCATTTGTGGATTTTATATGTAGCTCACAAAGTTCCGAAGACAGTTGGAAAGGAAACGAAACTGGGAGATGATGGTCGAGAAACATTTTCTTTAAACAAAGAGGCGGAACTGCCTACGTAGAGTGTTAGAAGAAGGAGGTACGCCTCTATGTAATATCTTGCTCTGATAAACATATAAATATTCCGAAGCAGAAAGTACTTGATATAGTATTAAGTGAAGAGATTGGCTTAAGGATAGAGATTCAGTAGAACTTTTTTTATTATTTGTAGAAATTGAGTAGATTATCCCCGAAGCGACGACGGAGGTTTGAATTTTAGTGGCGTCATTTTGTAATACTAAAGCAAAAAATGTTGTGGAGTATCAATAATATAGACTAACGTTGTATCAAAGAGAGATATGTATAGAAGTGGGTCTGAGAACGGTCACTTATAAACCCATGGAGGTGACGCCTTAGAATGCATGGTAAGTTTTTACATAATGTATTAAATCGTTTTGAGCACACTTTGGTATCTTAACGAAGGAAATCAAAAGAGGTTCACATTCATGAAGTTAATATAGATACTAAGTAGGTAAGTAGAAGAATGTAATTAACACGCGCTCTAGTATATTGCTTTCTCAAGTGTCAACAATTAATTTCACTCTACAATTGGTGGCTATAATTAATATTGCACAATAATAGACTAGTAAAAAACAAGACATCATATGCATTTGAAACAAACATTAATGTGTTTTTTCTTAGATAAGTTTTCATTAGTATATTGGAATTAATTTTCTCCTTTAAAATATGAGCATTGTTAAACTTAATTCTTAAAGGTTACTTACTTACTTACTCTATGGCTTACTGAACGCGCAAGTCCATCGCCGTAGTAAGAAACGTTCGTCATCGAGATCTATTCTGGGCAAGAGCAACCCAGTTTTCATCACACACACAAGCATTTCTCGAAGATTCCTTCTAATATTGTAATCCCAACGTCGTCTCGGTCCTCCCAATGGTCACCTTCCATTTGCCTTTCCAACCAAGATCGAATATAATCTTCGTATTTCTCCCATCCTAGCTAAATGGCCAGATAATCTTAGTTGTCGTGATTTCATTACTCTTACAATATCGGGTGAGTCGTAAAATCCGTCAAGTTCTTCGTTATGCAGTCTCGTCCATTCTCCAGTTCTCTCATCCCGTTTCGGCCCGTATATCTTTCGCAAAACCTAATTTTCAAACACACGTAATTAATGTTAATCTGCTATGGTCGTACTCCACGTTTCGTAACCGTAAAATATTACCGGCAGAATAACCGTTCTTTATATTTTCAATTTCAACATTCTTGATATTAATCGCGAGGTTAGGAGTTTGTGAACTGAGTACAAATATGCGTTGCCGAAGCTAAGCGAATTTTTATTCCTTCCGTTACCTCGTTTTTGCTTGTTACATGTGCTCCCGAGTAATTAAATTTGTTTACTTTCTAATTGATATGTACCTACTTCCGTTTTTCAATGTGTTTCAACATATCATGTATTTTGTTTTATCTATGTTTACCGAGTAGACTTATCTCATCGCACGCTCCTACTAAGACATCGATGTTACTATGTAGTGCCTCTATATCTTCCCCTATTAAATCTACATCATCCACGTATACGAACCGTTGATTGAAGCCATTCAACGTTAGTCCCTTTCTGTCCTTTTTATTTTTAAAATCGCATATTCTAAAGCAAAGTTAAACGGTAGTGGTGACAAGGCCTCACCTTGTTTCAATCCGTTGCGAATATTGAAGCTATCTCACATATTATTATCTACCCGTACTCTGCTTATGAGGTCGCTGGACACATTTCATATGTTGAACAAGTTTCTTCGGAATTCCAAATTGTACCAGGATTTCATACAGCTTTTCCCTTTTAATAGAATCATAAGGCTTCTTAATATCAATGAATAGCTGGTGAACAGTCCTATGGTATTCCCATTTCTTTCCCAAGATTTGTCTTATGGCGAACATGTGGCCCAACGTGGATCTATTTCTTTTAAATCCACTTTGGTGATCTCCAATTATTTCATCTACGTATACACTTAGGCAAGTTAACAGTATATTACTCAATACTTTGTAACAGTTTGGGAGTAACGAGATTCCGCGGTAATTATTACAGCGAAACTATTATTGATGTCTTCCATTCCTTTAAAAGCTCCCCGATTTTCCATAATAGCGTTTATCAATTTATACAGTTTCTTGATTAGTGCTGTGTCTCCCGCTTTAATTAATTGGGCTGGAATAATGTCAATTCCTGGTGTTTGCAAAAATTTAAATTTCTTTATCGATATTTCGACCTCGATCTCGCTAGGTTCGAGTATCCACGGTTCTGAGGTATAGATTTCAAATTCCTCTCTTTGTTCTTCGTTGTGTACATTAAGAAGTTTGTCGAAATACCTTTTTCGTACATCAATAATTTTAGTCGGATCTGCTTGAAGATCTCCGCGTTCATTTCTAATCATTCCTAACCTCAGTGGGCAACCCTTTTTAGAGGTTACCCAGAATAAATATCAATATTGTATGCAATGTAAAATTTAATTCAGTGCGCTGTATATAATGTCACAGAAGGTAATTGAAAGGACTACTAATAACAAAATATATGTCCAGGTTGTTTTGGATCGCTGTGTGGACAACAATGATGGTATGCGCTGTTATCACGGCAATGGAACTTGGTGAAAAATATTTCTACAGCTCTGTAGCGTATGATGTTGAAGTAAATGAGAAAGTCTGGAATGAATTCTTCCCTGCGCATGCGCTATGTTCTGATGGTGTGGAGTGGAATATATCGTAAGAAACTTTATATTTATAGTTATATTGCACATTAGCTAAAAACTTAAGTGTAAACGTTCGTTTAGTACATTTACGGCATTATTGGAATTGTTGTACATTTAAGCCGGAATTAGCAGAGTGACATTCTTCTGAAGAGTTGACGACAATATGTAAAGGTTTAGGGAAAACTAAATTTATTTAAAAACCTTGAGATACAAAATATATATATGTAATTTTATACCAGCTTTAGTGAAATATATTAAATTTACTAGTGATCCTTTTAAAAAAGGTAATAAGCTCAAGTGGAGTGTTGTTGTGTCAGAAAAGCAGTCATTCTTTAGAATCAACACCTTTATTAATTTTCATTGTATTGCTTTTAGCTATGAACACCCTTAAGCTTCATTGAAAATATGGTAATATTGCGGATAAGTTCAAATTCAACTATCGATTGGTCATATATTCAGCTCGAACGAAACCATAAAATTACAGACATTTATGTATTACTGAATTCATTCTGGTGAGTAGGTCTGGGATAAATTGTTGACTTCTTAAACTGCAAGCCGCTACGTAGATACCGATTAAAGACTATCTTCTACTAGCAAAATTTGATGGTTGAAAATAGACTGAGGAATTGTGTTTATAATATACTCGTATCTTGTGATGCATACTATGAATTTAAAATCAGAGTACTATATTTGTAGATTTAATACGGAACCATACAATGCTTTCATATTCAAAATTTCCACCTTATATTTCTGGAGCCCCAGGAATTATAAAGGAAGGAACAGAAGTGTGGGACCGCCCACTGAATTTTTAATTTAAAAAGGAAGTACCACAAACAATTTTAGTAATGAGTTCCTGTTGGTCAGAAACTGGTAACAACGGTTTGTATGTACAAAAGCGATCAACTGTATTCTAAATTCAGATAATTAAGCGAAAATTTTCTACGATGAATACTGATAAATTTAACGTATTCCCAAGCGTTTGCCTGAAAAAGAATAGATATATCTCTTATGTACGAATTCTACATCTCTTATTTACAATTTTTAATGTCTTTAGTTTGAAAATGACAGGTCTTTGTCTCATTATTAGCAAGTAAATCTTTCGTCTCATATAACAATGAATATGTACTGTATGTCGTACACACGCACCGAGCGAAAGTACTTCAAAAGGTGGAGCGTTAGGTTCGCATTAGGAATATCGTGAACCTAACCCAAAATCAGGCTACCTTGAATGTGGCTTTTCAAGGGTTTCCCTGAGTCACCAAGGTAATACCGCAAGGATACATTCCCATTAGTGCTTGGGATTACCTCCATCTTACATCTTTTCCCCATTCCCTCGCAGCTTGAGCCAAAGATTCTAAAGGCCGTAAATCAACTTCAAACATATATACAGGCCAATAACTGGTAGGCGTATTCAGAGTTTGTACAAGATGCACTTTTTCCTTTTACGAAGACATTAGTCTGTGAATGAAGTATCATAAAAATAGCTTAGTAAGCCAGTTTTAACTTATATAATAAATAACCACTGGCGTGACAGACCGAGAGGCCCTGAGCCTGCCCCAACGCCATCTGTCCGCGGTTGGTGGAACTGCGTCCACCTGAGTGATGACCGTGGGGTCACGTTTTTATTCACATAACTCCTCAGTTTGCCTCACGACGCTGGGTTGACGCTGAAAACTACGTGTTCCAGCCAAGAATTGAACCCGTGACCACGCGGACATGCGTCTAACGTTCTAACCACTAGACTGTGGTGCCCCTACAGTTTTAACTTCCATAATCAAAATATACGTCTACCTGGAAGACTATTTTATAAATAGAAAGCAGTGCACCACCAATATCTTTTTTGCTACTCGTTCATATTGGAATGACTTAATTCAAGAGAATGACCATAATGCGAGATGAATCATTGAACTATGACCATACCAGGATATATCAATTGAATTAGCACCACTGACTGTAGTAAGTATACGAAAATAGTTTCTTTATACATCTAAAACTTCGTTCTAAGGAAAGAAAATATGGAAGTAGAATGTGCTATGGTATTTTCTGTTTCCTTGTGAGTAAAAAGTGTGTTACGTTTACTCATTTACAAATTAGTAATAAACATTACAGATTTGTATACTTCTACATCTTTACAGGAATTGTAACATAGTACTTCAAAACTGCTCAGTGAATGGCATCAGTGTGGATTGTTGTAAATATTGGCTATCCTTTTCAGGAGATATCAACAACTGCTATCTTTCAAACTCAAAACAACTCGGGTAAGTGGATAGTATTCCAAGTCATTGTAAGAGATAAGTCAGAATGTAAAACATGGCTACAATTTTTATTAATATTAACGTAATTTCAAGCAGTATTATACTGTACAGAGAGACTTTATACCTTAGACCATCGTTCAAAATTATTGTAATTTATTGCTCGTTATTTGCCAATAGGACGCAATCAGTACATCAAAGCATCTGGAAATATTTATCGCTTAGATAATCCAGGACCTCTACATCTTTTTACAGAAGAAAATAAATTATGTTACTTTGTAGACGCACAATGGTACTATCTGCTTATGTACCTTGGACAACACTTAAAATGACAGGTTAAATACAAAAGAATCAACGAAATGTTTGAGCAAAATGATACACATGAGTAAAGCACTTATCACAAACTATTGATTTTAATGACTTTTTATGTATTAATGTTACAAAATCTGTCCTTAATTATACATTTCAAAATTCAATAATAACAACACAGTAATTCTTACAAGAGCCATAAATATCGTGAACTTACAAGAGAAGAACATTAATTCAAAAACATAGTTTCGAGAAAACGAAGGAAAATTAAATCATAATTTTGAAACTAAAAGACAATACTGGAAAAGCAAATATCAGGATTATATATTTATTCACACCATTTGCCTATCCAAGATTTGTATACAAGATTATTTTGAGGATATTTATAAATTTCTATGACAACTAATAACAATGAAAAATGAAAATATACGCGATTTAATGTACCTCTCAAATTGTTAATAAACACACATTTATTGATGATCAACACTATAGTTATTCACCAATGGAAAGAATACACCTTTAGGCTAGAAAACCACATTAACTTAAAATCGCAATTTTTTACTAATGATGTTTCATTTGTAAACCGACGATACGTTACCCTGAGTTACAATAAAGTATATATCACCTAAGAGAAAGGATTAGTGCAGTCTTACATATTTACTACTAGCTGATATATCCGCCCGTTGGTGCGGGATGAATAAAATGTTGGCTACACGGGCATGTGGGGCCGTTTTTAAAATTGATTGGCAACACTGATAATTGCGGCACCCGAAGTACCTGCACAATCTGTTCCAGTATCTAAATGCTAAATTGGACACAGATATACAGTTGTATTTAATTTAGTGAAACTTTCTATCACTTTCATTTTTCATTAATCCGCTCTAATCAATTTCCAAAAGTATAGTGACGCATACGTCTCGCTATCACCTATATATATATCTTTTGAGATGGAACGTATCCCCACCACAACAGGATAATGCAACATTGTAGATGTTCCTAGAAGATTCTGAACTTCCGGTTTCTAGAACATTCTAGAACGTTCTCGAACGTTCCGGAACAGAAAGAACTTCGTTGGTTCAGAACCGTCTGGAACATTCTAGAACATTCTTCAACATTCCGGAACCTGAAGTCCCTTCGATAGTCCAGAACCTTCTACAACATTCTATATATAACCTTCTGCAACATTCTAGAACATTCTCGAACATCCAGAAACATTATAAAACATTCTCGAATATTCTAAAGCATTCTTGAACATTTTGGAACATTCTCGAACCTTCTGGAAGATTCTATAATATTCTGGAACATTCTATAACTTTTTCGAACCTTTTGGAAGATTCTAGTTATGTCTGGAACATTGTAGAACATTCTAAAACTTCTAGAACATTCAGGAACATTCTTGCCAGTCTCAGCCACTTCGGTACTCGATTCCAGCTGCTTCACCAACTTCCCATAAGAAGTCCATTGGTATGATTCCCTTTTTGACACCCATATGTCCGAACCCAACCCCTGCAGTTCCAAACCGAAATCTTCATGAATGAGGCATGGAGGGCTACCATACCATACAACCCCATGGGGCTGCGGGGGTATGTTGCGGAGTTATAGCGGCACGCACGGACAAACCATGCTTACATTTATTATATATATTGATTTTATGTCATTTATCCTGTGATTTAATGAGATTTAACATTTAAGCAGATATTAATCTGATTTCCAATTGCCATAAAGACGAAAACAAGGCTCAATGTACTTCAAGACGCTGAGAAAGACTAGATAGAATCTCGGGAAGGGCGTAATCCATAGTGCTGTTACCGCCCATACAATTCATTTTATCTTACCTTACGAGATAGAATCAAGTAACTCTGACATCTTTGAATACGTAACATTTGTGAATTCTTCTAGCAATGTTCTTCTTGCTGTAATGCGTTTTTTGCATGTTCTAGTTGAGAATCTACTTCTTCGGAGCATTTAACTGTTTAATACCTCTTCGTTCTTAACTGTACTCTTTTGTATATTTGCTGTAATTCCTTTCAGAAGTCACGTCTGATCTTTGTTTTTCAATTTCAAGTCGCCCGTCTAAATCGGGCTACATGGGTTCACACCTCGGCCCGGATGCTGAAGAATTTCATTCAGAGGTCCCAAGCCTGGCGCTCTGAGGTCCACAGAACTGTTGTGTGGTCTAACTTACTCCCTAGTTAGAGGGAGCGTGTCGGCGTGTGGGGCTTTCCCCTGGCTCACTCTTCGACTCGAGGAATAATCCTGCCAGGGTTTGAGAATAATTACTTGAAGAGTGACGTCCCTCGACAATCACTTCGCTTCAAAGGGGTATGTACTCGGATTGACACGAGGACCGCGCAAACCAATAATTGTTTCTAGGAATTCCAATAATATTAATATTTCATGTAACAGAGTAATTTAAGGCACCAGTCAATCAAGATATACAACTTTCTACCCCTGCGAAGTATGCTTCTCCCCACACCACAACGTAAATATAATTCAACCTAACGTCCAGATAAGTATCTACTTATAAAGGTTCGAGTGAGTGCATCTGACGAAATCGGGATTTCCAAAGAGAGAATAATTAAACTGCAAAATAACTCAATAATAAAAATATATCTTACACTGAAACAGACTAAACTTAGAGGTCTTAGGCAGGCTTTATTACAGAAATCAAATTCTGTTTTCCAAGTGAATGAAATACATTTATTTTCGTGCTTTTCGTATTGTTCTTCAAGACACGCTGATTCCTTCAGTGTAGCGCGCGTGCGGCCCAGAACATCTAAGGGCATCACAGACCTGTTATTGCTCAATCTCGTGCTGCTAGAAGCAGCCTGTCCCTCTAAGAAGACATGTACGTTGGAAGCATGAAAGATTCCAACGCCTAGTTAGTAGGTTAGAGTCTCGTTCGTTATCGGAATAAACCAGACAGATCACTCCACGAACTAAGAACGGCCATGCACCACCACCCATTGAATCAAGAAAGAGCTCTCAATCTGTCAATCCTTCCAATGTCCGAGCCTGGTGAGGTTTCCCGTGTTGAGTCAAATTAAGCCGCAGGCTCCACTCCTGGTGGTGCCCTTCCGTCAATTCCTTTAAGTTTCAGCTTTGCAACCATACTTCCCCCGGAACCCAAAAGCTTTGGTTTCCCGGATGCTGCCCGCCGAGTCATTGGAGGAACTTCGGCGGATCGCTGGCTGGCATCGTTTATGGTTAGAACTAGGGCGGTATCTGATCGCCTTCGAACCTCTAATTTTGTTCTTGATTAATGAAAACATTCTTGGCAATTTGTCATTGAAAGTTCTAATGGAGAAGAATCTTGCCTCTATTGGAAAACTTGCTGTATAATACTTTGAAATACTCCCCCAATAGAAATTGCTAAAATCGCGAGTATTCGAAGCTAGGACGAGCAGTCCTATTTTTGAGTCGGGCTATCCTGGGACCCAGAAGACCACAGGCAATATCAAAAAGAGGTCAGAAACCCCTATAATCTTTAAGAGATTCTAAACCAAGACCGAGTAGGCCTCAGTCGCCTAATCCTGGACTCTAAAAGATAATATTTAAGCTGCTTTGGATCTGGTACCGCTTTCAGTCTACTCGTACTTAAAAAAAATAAAACGTTGCTTTTGCCCATCTACCACCAAAAAGCCTACTGGTAGCATGAGCAGAACTGAAAAGGTACAATCAGATTCATAGCAAAAACTTGCTAGCCACAAAAAACAGGCTCAAATCTAGCTAATCTCTTAATAATAAAAAAAAATTCTTGTTAATCAATTCTTTAAGCAATTTGAACATTCTCTTCTAAGCAAAGTAAAATAATAAGTTGTGTGCTCTAATAATCTGGCGTTTTATCCTCTTTGTTTCAAGGAAAATTTGTCTTGGCTTCAGGTAGTGACTTAATGTATTTCTTACACCCTTGATATAGGACGAACAGTCAAATATCAGCAAAAAACAAAGGCCAATGGGTGGAGTGGGATATGCAATAGCACTGAAAGACCGAGCAAGCCTCCAGCACTGCCTTCCCCGAATTATTACCAGACAAAGGTATTACTCAAGAGTTTGTAATTTAATAATCGCGTGTTTTACGTTAAAAATTAATTAATAATCCTCTCCTTTTTTTCTGTTGTTTCCTCTGGGAATGGATCTGGCCATTAGGGAGTGAAAGCATTTAAATTGACACCCTGGATAAAGGACGAATAGTCCAGTATCAGTAATAATTAAAGGTCATTGGGTGGGTTGTGTCTAATCAATAGTACCGAGAAGACCGGAAAGGTCCCCAGTACTCCCTTCCCTGAATTAATTGACCAGATACAATATTCATTCCTCGTTTCGAATTTGTGAGAATTCATGTGAAAAATACAATTTACGAAAACGTTTCCGTAGTTTGAAAATCCAATCTCCCGAAGTTTTGAAAATAAAAAGGTAAGCCGCAATTCAATAGCTGTTGAAATTGGGGGTCGGCGCGCTTATTTTCGGGGAATAAAGATTTGAACTTGTGAGCCCTTCCAAAAACTTAAAATATACATCTCAGTACGTATTTATATCTACCCAGACTGCTAGTTGTACTGAAGACATCTCTCGCTCCTGGCTCATCTGGAGGCTAACAGATCTGTTTCCCTCTCAGAGCCGCGCGACATGGAAGTATTTTGCTGTGACACCAAGTTCAATACTCGGAGACGACCGACTGTTGACCGACGTTTGACTGAATGTTAAACTGACCAGCGTGGGAACTCTCTTAGCGTATATATATGAGAGTCGATTTCTCCTATTCCTGGCTCTCTACAAAGACCCTGCTTGGTCAATTTCTCGCTGGACGTAATGGGTAAAGAGGAGAGGAACTAAAAGTCTTTCCGACAGAAAAAAAAAACGAGATGAGCATGGCAAAGGAGGGATCGCAACAATACCCATAGCAAGGACTGTCTTAGTCACTTGGACTTTCTCTAAGCAAAAAAAAAAAGAAAGAATATATGTGCTGGAGAGAAAAAAAACTCCCAGCAAGAGTTCCTCTAGAGCTGAAATATACAGAAATAGAAATTACATTAAATACATACATAGATATTTAAAATATGTTACATATAAAGCATTATCCTTAATCCTAAATACCTGGCCAGGTTTTTCTTACTCTATATATACAGGTGATATTTACATACAAAATGTTCAAAAAATAACATAAATCATAATTTGGATTATTAATAATTTTAAAAAAATCTTACGAGTTCTGAAGTATTTACTTCAGAACAGAACATCCAAATATCTTGAGTACCAGAGTGTCCTTGTTACTCCTAGGCATCTTGGGAGATAGGTCAAGGGTGGGACTGACCATCGTACGCCACTTCTTGCCATAGGTCGAGAATATGTGGATCGCTCCCTCCACATACTCTACACACCGCTCAGGGCACCTGTGCATCTCACAGGTGATAACTTTTGCAGGTCTTCTGTATTTTCCTCAAACCTTCATTTGTGTCCGGAAGCTTTCTCTCCATCTTATCGTGGTTTTCTTAGAAATCCCTCTTTAAGGTTTGAGTTACAGTACTTCGTTACTTTCTGGACGCTTTATTTTTATGCTATCTTTTTCCCTACTTTCGTTCTTTTCTTCATATCGTATTTCTTCAACCTTTTGTTGACTTTTCATTAAGCATTCCTAATTTTCTTGAAGCAGTTTCTCCGGTTACTTCATAACCGCAATCAAACCTGACTCTCGACCTTCGATGATCAGTCTTGGTGCAATATGATCGATATGGTCCATACAATCGTGACGTATGGACTAGTGCAACATGCCTTGCTGCCTCGGTCTATTTCTGCGTTCCTCATTTTGATGAGTATTGAACTTAGTTTTGCTTCGTCTTCGACCACTACGTTGGACGCCTAAAAATAAAGTAAAAGTCCTCGTGTATAAATAAATTAAGTAGTTCCTGCGATAACAAGGTTACAATATCTCTTGACATTCTTTGCATCTCCAATTATTTTTTTGTTGATTTTTTAACGTAGAATACTGTAGATTTTTAGCCTTAAAAATCCAAACATGTCGTTGAACATGTACGGAAAACAGCTCCCGTGAAAATCGACAAAGTTGACGAAGATGCTGTTGATACAAGTATATTTCTGTGAGTTAATCCATTTCTGTGTTCTTTATTGTAATTCCGTGGTGGTAGGTTCTTTAAGATAAGTCAATTAACAGGAGGGTGTTTTTGAATTTTGAAGAATGTAGACATTGAAATTTTACTGCAGTAATTTTGAAGGAACTTATATCCTCTTATCCATAAGCAGTACAGGCATGTTAGAGCAATATTATTATTTGTTTTAACATTCGGCGAAAATATTGGGAATACATGGGTGAAAATCTCGAGACAATTCAAGTTGAATATAATTATTAGAATGAAATTTGATAAATCTTAAGGTATGATATTTCTTAGTATAAAATGATTTTAAAATGAAAGTGATCCTTCAAACATAAAGCGTAATTATTTACGTAAGTTGTCCCCTCTGTTCAAGAGGTCGCGTCCCGTACCATATATTCAAACCGGTATAGGAGACGGCATGATTTTGGTACTAAGCTCTCCTCTTTATAGAGCCAGAAGATCTCAAACTATCTTTCTGTTGTGAATAATTTCATTTTATTGGCAACGAAAATATGTACCTATTGCAGTTAGAAAACTAAGGCCAATGATTATTTTAGCTTTTCAAGAAAATAAATGGAGACCTACTGATAAAAAATCTTTTATCAGTTCCAGTCTCTACAAATTGCTCTGTTAAAATTAGTCACACGAGGAGAAAATATTTACAAATTCCTACGAAAAATGAAACTTTTACGCCAATTTTACAATCATCTTTAATTTATATTTATGATTCTGAACTATTACAATTTGGTTTTAAACTTTTGATTAATTTTCTGAAATATATTTAATTTCAAAATCATATTTGTTCCCTTCCAACGAGAAGAGGACTGAACTAACATCTCAGGGGTATATAAATTTAGTAATGCTTTGTTATTCTAAACTTATAGCAAGCAAAACATGGAAGACGGGTATTTCTTTCCACATTTAGAGTGAAACAAAAATCTCTGCAGACTAACAGGAACTTTCATACTCATATAGAACATTATGTGTAAAGCTCGAACGTTCATTGGCTACAACAAACTAAACGAATGAAGTTCTTATTTCGTATTCCAACTAATAACTCTAGCTACTTGAAATGAATGTTCTTACTATATTTTTAGGGATAACGAAACCAATCTTGATTATATGTTTGATAAACCAGAAGCAATCCGAGTGACCGTATCTTTCTTATGGCAAGGACAACACATACAGGTACGTACAGACACATTTTACTAATCAAGTGAAACGTATTCAATTGTACTTACTTAATACGTGCAACGAAAATGTTAATTCAATAGGACACGTGAGAGATATTCTACCTTTCATGTATACGATTTGCTAACATTTGTCCCTTCCAACGTAAAACTGCTTTCGAATTCATGGAAGAGAAATGGTTGTTAACTTTGATGTTCATTTTAAACAAGGTTGATTTACGTAGAATGGAACGACGTTACATAACCTGTTTACTGTGGCATCCCTTTCATCCGCAGAAAACAGTTTTGGAGAATTGAATCTCCTGGCCTTACCCCCTTTCCAACACTTTCTTGATGTAGTCTAATGACAGATGTGGCAATCGAGTAAATGTTTCGCAGTAACTTGATGTATGCACTTTCGATACCTTTATGTTCAAGTGATTTAAGTACTGCTGCCAAGGAGACCGAATCGAAAGCTTTTTCGAAATCTATGAATCCCAGACATAGTGGAAGTTCAAACTCATTAGTCTTTTCCATAACTTCATTCAATGTTTGTATGTGGTACATTATGCTAAATCCACGACGAAATCCGGCTTTTTACCTTCCCTGGTTAACATCTAAGTCTCGTCCAATACGATTAAAAATAACTTTGGTGAACATTCATCATATACATATAGTGCATTCCAGCGTAACGGACGCAACATTCGCACAGCACTTTTACACATTTATGTATGTCTTTTATAAAGTTAATCTTACATTTCAAAGTTAAAACTTTACTCAAATGTAGGCCGTGAATTGATTTGTATTCTGTGAAAAAATGTTATTTCATCTTGAATAGTTTACAAATTACAAAATTTTAAACTTTCGTAACGGACGTAACACGGATTGAACATGAGTTTTTCAGTCCTTAGGGAAAATTTCGTTTTCTCTGAAAGTAATAATGTTTTAAGGCTGAACATTTTTATTGCAGAAGGACAAGGTATGTACTTCTTTACTACTGCAAAGTTTTCGAATTACTCAATTAATTTTTCCGTGGCAATTTTTTAAAACCCGTAACGGACGTAACATTTTTTGTCAAGTTGCACATAGCAAGCGAATTTCGCTTGTGAAACATAAGATAACAAAATTAAATATTAAAAGAAAAGTGAAGTTAACAGCAATTAATAACACTACTTTCCAGTGAAACTTAGAGTACTTCTACAGTGTATCACTAAAATATTAGAGCAAACTTCGGGAAGTGATTATTCACTCCAAAACAAGAAAAAATCCTGTGATGAAATTCCGAGACATGCGTAAGTTTGGTGTTACATGCGCTCAAAATTTCGGCGTCATGGTTACAAATGACGTCATATCTCGACACACAGCGACGTAAGCAGTATGAGCTTAGGAAATCACAATCGACGTATGCTGTGATATAGATATGGACTTAGATGCTTAAACATATAAGTAACTAATACACGTTCGTGAATCGAAAGTCTAGCCGAGTGAAATCAAAGTACGTCATCGATAGCATATATATTATTATTATTATTCACTAAGCAAATGTACGAAAGTACGCATAACAGCTTTACAATAACCTGTATAAGAAGTGTCTTCTGCTGATATGTATGATCTGGACATTTGACACCGTTACCTTGTTCATGCATGATCTCTGCAGTCGAATATACAAACTTGCTGCTAGGTACAAACATCCATTTATACATGTAGGTAGCAAATGTATAAAGAAACTGTTCGATTGTTACGACCCTGTTGATCCTAAGAACCGTGTCAGACTAGCAAGAAGCGTAAAATAAAAGAAAACATTAACAAATACATTCGTTCCTGACTAGTGAATGAAAATATTAAATGCTTTTCGCCTAAAAGCTATGTACAAAATGATAAATGTTTTCCGACCAGCATACACTCCTCTCCTACTGTTTGAAATTTTCAAATCAGCAACACAATACAAGTGAACACTGAGCCTAATGTTTTTGTGTTCAAATGAAACTATAAATTGCATAATGAGTTAAAAAATACATATTACTTTTGAGACACCCTGTTCTTGTGTCATATTGTTCAGATATGCTTCTGTTTATACCACACATTAAAGCACAAAAAATAATAAGCAACACAAAGAAAATGTTAATTAAACACAATCAACGAAAACATGACTTGTGTAGCTTACACCAAATTAAATTCTGTTAGATTAAACATTGCATTTTATGAAACGAGGGGGAAAAACGTTTCATAAACTTTAAATAAAAAGTTTCATAAATAAAAATAATAAAATAAAAATATTTAAAAACTTTTAAATAAAAAGTTTCATAAACTTTTCATAACAACTTTAAATGTAGAGCGGAAAGATCAAAGAATAAACAAGAATAAAGAAAAATAAAGCAAGAATAAACAAATCGCTTCAGACAAAACAATTTTCAATCTTCCAAATCACTAGTAATCACAGGTGACTTACTGTTCCAGTTCCGATGAACAAATTGATAATCCACACTCATTGATAGGAATCAAAACCACAATAATGAAGTTTACCTAATATCTTGTGACTGATATAATTCCGATACAAACGAATCGAATCACTGTTCCAGAGATGAATACATGTCATGTAGAAAAAATGTAATTTCAAAGTAGTCTCACCAATTATAATGCTTCCTTATCAAGACCATGTGAAAGTAAACGTTGTAATATTGATCTCTAGCTTTCAGACGTTAATGATAAAGTCCGTTAACATTCAACCATTTAATTACAACAATGTCTTTGCTATGAGATTTCCTCTGAACATCATCCCTCGAAAGATTCCTTGTGCTTGGAATTCCGTTTTTTCTTGTTCTGTTCTTTCTGATAAGAAATGTTATTAGCATGTGCCTTGACTTCAGTAACCAATTCCGAGGAAATAGAATCGCTACGTTGAACTGTAGTATTTTGTCTTAATAAAAGTTCTATTTCATTAATTCGCTTTTATAAAATATCAATTTGTTTTTCGAGAGGACTGATCTGATTCCTGTTAGCATCATTAAACTGTTCTTGTTTCTTTTTGTATATGGAACGAATAAATTCCTCATAACGCGTGTGATCCTTAGTTGTTTGAAATTCATGCAAGACATTACCGAATTTACCTAGAATTGCACCAAGTTTCATCGTTTTAGTAGAATTTACTGCCATATGTGTCATTGTAGAGACATCTACAGAATCTACCGAAGACTTCCAATTAGGAAAGAATATATTTAAACTTTGCATGCCAAACAAAGTATAGGGAAGCTCCAATAATGTAATCAGAAACACCAAAGAATATACCATTTTACCTCGTGTAACCTACAATGTAGCTTTACCTAATATGGCTATTTCCGTTTTATTTAACAATGTGTTTAACAGTTTGTTGATCAGACATTAATTTACTTGTTTTTCATAGTATGAAACTTAAAACGTTCGACGATTATGTTAACCTCCGGGGAAAAGTGCTCCTTAAGTTTATCTTGGATGGTTTTAAAGGATTGATCTCCCAATACTTCAGGTACAAACATATCTTTCAATCAAGAATATAAACCATGTCAAATATTTGCAAGAAATAGATGTGCTTGTTTTTCATTGCTAACAGTGTAAGCTTTACAATAACTGATGAACTGTTCAAGATAGACATTAATATCCATGTCGTGAGGATCGAACTTTTCCAAAGGAATGTTACTAATCATAAAGTTATTTTCCACAAAGTAAAAAATCAATTTCAGCTTGCTATCTATGACACGTAGGCACAAAACCAGCATGTGTCAAAATGTGTATGCTGAGATATAGATATGGACTTAGATGCTCAAACATATAAGTAACTAATACACGTTCATGAATCGAAAGTCTAGCCGAGTGAAATCAAAGTACGTCATCGATTGAATATACATTATTATTATTTTTCACTAACCAAATGTACGAAAGTACGCATAATAACTTTACAATAACCTGTACAAGAAGTGTCTTCTGCTGATATGTATGATCTCGACAGTTGACATCATTACCTTGTTGATCCATGATCTCTGTAGTCGAATATATACACACAAACTTGCTGCTAGATACAAACATCCATTTATACATGTAGGAAACGAATATGTAGAGAAATCGCTCTGTTGCTACACTTGCTTGCTTGCTTGTCTTATGTATCATTGACCACTCATATAGAGCACATCATTCATGAACTTAGTACAATATATAGTCGCGTCGATATAGAACTGTATCAACATGCACGGTAGTGCATGAGCCAAGTTCTTCACGTCAGAAAACGTCAGCACTGCCAGAAGCATGTTATACAGGAACAAGAGTTTATGGCAAAATCGACGATTTGGGGGACCCGTATGAAAAAAGATGTTAAAGATAGGAATATGAGCTTTCGTCGTTAAGGAGATATGGTAAATATATGCAGATGTACAAAATTTCATATTCGTATCTCAAACTATGTTTTAGTTGTGGACCCCTGAAATTGAACATTTTAGGCTAACTGACTCACTCACTCAGTCACTGACTGACTGACACTCATCATATTGTTTAGGGTGTTTGGAGTAAGCTAAAAACACGAAATTTGGTATGAAGGTAGAGGATGATAAGTAGATAAAGGAAAAATTCCGACATTTTGAAAAGGTCGCCATCTTGGATTCTGGGGCAGCACACCAATCGAGGCGAACCCAGTATATATACGACTCGGTCGCGACCTACAAAAAGCTGTGAAATCCGAACAAAAACACCAGAGGTGCAAAAAGTGCAGCCAAGTTCTTTAGCCCTAAAAAGGTG